>JAEQML010077917.1:0-12671 GCA_016904865.1 Pissodes strobi | reverse complement strand
TGTTTCAACATCACCAAGAAACAGGGCACACAATAAATTTCCAAGAAGCAAAACAGATCGCTCCCATAAAGCACTTTCGAACACGTACCATCAGAGAAGCCATAGAAATAGAAAAAAGAATACATATCAACAGGAGAGATGATGCACAAAATATTTCCAACACCTGGAAAAGTATCATCAAAAAACAACAACCTAAATCAACCACAACAGAGGAACAAACACATAGACAACAAACTGAAACACAGGAAGTTGGACAGATCCAAGCAGAACCAAGATACAATCTGCGCAGACGCAGGCCTATAAATGTTGTTCAGTTTATTTTTAAGCTTCTTAATGGCTCTGTCTGCGCTCCGCATTTACTTCGTGAGATTAATTTCAATACTGAATACTTACTTAATTTCTATACTGAACTAGGAATGGTACTATGTTCAGGGTTCCGTTCCACAACACTAACTATGGCTTTTATAGCCCAATAACTCGCATGGTTCGCTGTCCTATTAACATTTAGAAAGCGGTTGGATCGGCTACTTCCTATCAATTAGGTTGTGTTTTGTATCAATTTCTGTTCTGTATCTATTTCTGCATTTGTTACTAAGTATACTGATTTGGTTACTATAATGATTTAATATTTTGTCTGCTATGGTTTTCACTAATTTTATGATTGCTTTTATAATTGTATTTACTGTATTGTTATTGTAAAATGGATTTTCCGTTGAAATAAATAAATAAATAAAATAAAAAATTTAAGATCAAATCGCCTATTCTAAATATATGTCAACAAGGCACTTCTCAGATTTTATTGTTTCTAGTAGTATCAAATGTCGAATTTTATACTATTTTCTTTTCTGTTGCAGCAGATTCCTATGTCCCAGCAGCAGGAATTTCACCAACAGCAAATGATGTTTAATAGTAATAACCAGCAGCAGCAACAAAACTTTCAACAACGTTTTTGAGATCGGCTTAGATACCACAATAATTGGTAGGAATAATTCAACTAGACAATAATGTAATTACTACATCAATTTTAAATATTTTATGGTATGGACATTTGTTATATTGGCAAAATGGGGGAACGGCTGCTGCCAACGACGAATATGAGTATCTGTCCGATTTTAGATTTTATCGCCGTCAAAGCTGGCGATGGTTCTGCCTCTTCTCCACTTTGCTTTCTAAGGCTATCGCACTATCACGTTAAAAATCGAAGTTTTGTAGTGCCATTGTCTGTGCGTATGCATCGTACATCCAGACCGTTCTTCATAGCCTGATACCCATTCAGTTAGTTAATAAAATGTTTAGTATAAAACGATTATGGTGGTTGTTTTTGTGTCTTAAAATTGTTTATTGCCACAAAATGTCGAAAGTAATTGTATTTTTGGAAAATTTCTTTAAATATGTGTAAATGTAAATGAATTTTCTGTTACTACTGGAAAATTATGGGTTAGTTTTTGCGTTTTTATAGAAGTTGTAAATATGGCAGTTGGGCGAAAAGAAAAATCATATTGTAAGTCACTGATTTGTTATGGTTAGTTTATTTACAAATAAAATGACCAAACTCTATTTCGTAAGAATCGCTGTTTCGATAAGTTCAGTGCCTTTCCATAGCATCTCTTGCTCCACGTTCTCCACCTTCCCGATTTTATTTATTGGGCTGATATTGCTTGATAGATAAGTCTTTTGGAATTATTCTAACTAGATACTAAATATTGGAATTGACATGAGCAAATTAGGTTCTGTATTATATAGGAGAATATAGACATATTTTGACTGGTTATTACAGATTCTTGACTATAAAAACTTCATTTGGCTTTCTAATCACGATTCACTATTTTACCGTATACCGGTGGATTGGTAAATTTAAATTTTTAGCTTTACAGCTCTAGATTCAATAATAATAATATATTTATTGCATTCAATGGTATTACAAAGTATTTAAAATTATACATCACAAAACACATAATTAAGAAAACGTCACAGTCCCCAACCTATTTAACCTAACTCTCATAGATACGGTTCAGAACGGCTTTCAAAGAAAAAAAAATCGTCCAGGTCTTTTGTAGTAGCATGTGTTTGACCTTAAGCTTAAACGTTTTAAGATTAGGTGATGATTTAATCTCATTACTTAAAAAATTGAAATATTTACATGCATTAAAGAGAATACTTTTTTGGTAGAGGGCCGTTCTGTGCTTACCTTGCAGCAGGAGGTGCCCTTTCCTGGTGTTATGGCAATGATCAGAGTGTACTGATCGAAGAAGAAGTTGGTTTTTATAAGCATAGATGCATTATGTAAGTGTCGAAGATTGTTAGGATTTTTATATCTCTAAAATATCCTCTGCACGATTCTCTGCCCGATGGCCGACACATTATTTTTATAGCCCTTATTTGCAACAGTAAAACTCTTTTGCTGTGGCTACCAACTCCCCAACTCAAAATGCAATAACGAATATGTGAGTGGAGGTTGGCATTACTATGCTACTTGGCTACAATAGTTGGAGAGGAAATTAAGGGCATAGCAGTTACTTCTTATACGATTGCATAAGCATTCTACATGTGTGCTCCAATTAAGCGACGAATCAAAGATCAATCCGAACAGCCTTGCCGAGGTCACTGCCATTCTTTTAGTGTTAAAAACTGGACAAAGCGCATCAATACTATCCTGACGACCTCATGAAAAAATCAAAAAGGTTGTCTTTTCTTTATTGAGGGCTAGATTATTATTAACTGACCAATCGTTTACCAAGGTATACATGAACTCTGCCTGGGACTTTAGAGAAGGTATGTTTGAATTTATGCATTGGAGTTTCATGTCATCGGCTTTCCATATAGGGAAAGTACAGGGATCACCCCTCTCCAGGTAGTTGAACATATCATTTAGATACACCACGAAAAAGAGTGGGCCCAGCACCGAACCCTGAGGCACACTCTGTTTGATTTTTCTGGGCAGACTCTTATTATCATTGATGATGACCTGTTTATATCGGTCGTTGAGGTATGAGGCAAAAAGTGATAATGGTTTGTTTCGAATCCCATATCTTGTTAGTTTGGCCAGCAAAAGTTGATGATGCACAGTGTCAAAAGCCCTAGAAAAATCTATCATTAGGCCCAAGCAGTGTTTTCTGTTATCACGAGCTTCCACAATCTTAGTCAGAAAAGAATAGAGGGCAGTCTCAGTGCTTCTGCCCTTAACAAAACCATGTTGTGCATTTGACAGAAATACATACTTTTTAAAGAAACAGTTTAACTGATCCTTCAAATTAATTTCATATATTTTTGAGATACTTGATAAAAGGCTGATGGCTCGATAGTTACTGTAGCTGTTTAGGTTAGGTTAGGTTTCTTAAAAACAGGAATGACCGTTGCTAGTTTTAATTTGCTGGGAAAAGCTCCTTCTTCATAAGCTGAATTGATTAAGAATGTCAGTACTTCACCGAGGAAGAGCTTGCATAATTTTAGAATGTTGTTAGAAATTCCATCTTGCCCACTGGAATTCGAATTTTTTAATCTATTGATCAACGATATAACATCATAAACACAGACAGGAAATAAAAAGAATGATTTTTCACTGTATGGAGTATTGGAGCTCAAAAAATCAAATTCTGGATTATCTTGTGCAGAACAACCAGTAAAGCATTTGTTGATATTGTTTACAATAGCTTCATCCTCCAGTTTTTTACCATCACTTTCATAAATTTCTATTGGTTTTCTCTGTTTGGACTTTTTCTGTAGGTTATTAATTATCTGCCACTTATCATTTTTTTTTCGGTAAAATTGCTTGAGATTTCCCTTGTATATTTTGCTTAAAGTCTTATATAATGGTTTATATTTTTTTATCACCTCACCACCAGGTCATCAACTGTGACGAACATACGTTTTAATTGAAGTAGTTCTGATGGTAGAGAATGATGAAGATATACTAATTTATTTAGTAAAATGTATATTTTAAAAACGGTGACAAGTAAAAAAAAATTGTTATGACAAACTCAACCTTAAACTATTAATGCCTTTTTGTAAATGCTGGTTAACACACCTTGCTAGGTAAAAATTAAGGGTACTTCAATACTTTCCCTTGTTAATTAGATTTACAAAAGTCCTAATTGGCCCCTTAAAATTTGTAGACGAATCTTCGCTAAAGGTTTCGTTAGAAGATCTGCCAACTGTTGCTCTGTAGGAATTTGCTTCACGGCTATAGAACCTTCTAATACTTTTTCTCGTACAAAAAAGTGTCATACTAATATGCTTGGTCCTACGGTGCAACTCTGGATTATGAGCCAACTTAACTGCTGCTGAGTTGTCCACTTGCAGAATGGGAACGTCTCTAAGTTGCCAAATTTCTTGGAACAATCTCTTCAACCAAATCAATTCTTTTGTAGCTTCACTGGCTGCAATTAATTCTGCTTCTGTAGTTGAAGTTGCCACTATGCCTTGACGTTGACTTAGTCATGATATTGCTCCATGGGAAAACGTAAATACTACTCCTGAAGTTGATCTCCCAGTATCTGAACAACCTCCAAAATCTGCATCACTGTAGCCTTCGATCTTGGGATATTTTGCTGATCTATACAAGATACCTAAATCCTTTGTACCAGCAAGGTATCGTAAAACTCTTTTTGCACAAATGACATGTTCTTGGTTAGAATTTTCTAAAAATCTTGACAAATAACCCACACTATAGGCTATATCTGGTCTGGTCCCAACCATTAGGTACATTAGAGCTCCTATGACTTGTCTGTAAGGAAAATCTACTGGTGTTGAATTTTCACTCTGTATGGTGCTTTCAGGTGGTTTAAGCATCGGAGTTGATACAGGTCTACATTGGGAAAAACTGAACTTTTCTAGTACTTTTTCTGTATAGCTTCTTTGGTTTATTCTTATGCCTTCTTCTGACTTCTCAAGCTCTAAGCTTAAGTAATAACTTGCTTCTTTAGACGTTATCTTGAATTATTTTCCTAAATCTGCCAAAAGAGTATCTAATTCTACTCTAGACGAAGCCACAATCAATCCATCGTCCACGTACAAAGTAAGGAACATCTTTTCTCCATTACTTTTTCTTATGTACAATCATGGATCGGCTTCACTTACTTTAAAATTTAGTTTTAAAAGGAAATCATTGAATCTCTTATTCCAACATCTAGGTGCTTGTTTTAGGCCATATAAGCTACGCTTTAACGTATAAACCTTTTTGGAATCATCATGATAACCTTCTGGCTGATCCATATATATAAAGCGTGGCAAGTATAACTGGAACAGCGGAAAGAATGCGGACAAAAAATTGGCGATGTTGTCGCGTAACTTTAATATTTTTTGAGAATTAATATTTATACCTATTATTTAGATAAACACATAATTTAATATACTCATTAACTCATTGAAAATAACTGGCAACTGAAACTTAACTATTACTTCAACTTTAATTCATAATCTATTTTACACATTATCAATTTAAATAAATTTGCGACATTTATATCCATTTGCCCGATACATCCGGCAACAGGTGCGTCAAGTTCCCCTCGTCCTCGTGACAAAGTGCATCAAGGCGATTGGCTGCAAGCCATTTTCCTCGCTTCGCTCCTCAAACGTCGCTGTTCCAAATAAGTTTGCCACACTTTAGTCTCTTCTAAATTACCATATAAAAATCCTGTCACAACGTCAAACTGTCGTAAGTACATCTTCTCACTAGCTGCAACACTCAAAACGGATCTTATTGTGGTTAACTTGGCTACTGGACTAAATGTTTGATTGAAATCTATGCCTTGGCGCCAACTAAACTTTTACTTTTCTCGTCAACTGAACTCTCATTCTTTTAATTGAACTGTCCGATTTTCCAAGAAATTCATCTTTTTAACTTTTGCCCGTTGAGGTGTTTATGAACTTGCCCCCATATCCTAGAAGATGTGAGGTCTGAAGGATAGTCATAGGCGGAACTGTTCTATAATCTAAATATGACCCCCTAGATAGGCGTCTCCTATTGGAGCTTAAATGAAAAACGTAGGAAGGAAAGGAAGTAAAATAGGAGTTACCATTTAGCGGTAGGTGAGTCTTGCATTATCCAGAAGATGATAGTGTCTATGCCTAATATATTTTACTAAACTCCGTTAGATATTTATTGAAAGTCAGTATGAATTTCTGAAAAATTTGACTGATAAAAGCGTTTCATCACATCCTTAACACGATAAAGGATTTTCCACCCGATTGTTAACAATCGATTATTGAACGTGCAGAAGATAAAAATGGCATCGAGAAAAGAATCACTGCCAATAGTAGTAATATCAATTACAAATTACAACTCTTAATGTTATTCCTCTAAAGAAAGTGTAAATTTGATACCATTATTGTAATACCCGACAACATATAATGATTCTTAAGTACGCGATGACTCTTGAAATTAAACTATGGTAATTTAAATATGCATCTCTCCTCTCTCCCGATGTTGATATTTAAACAGATACATGCTATTACATACATAAGTTATTTCAAAACGTCTTCTGGGCACTTTTACCCAGATGTACTCTGAACAGTAATGTTACGATATGGTACCTGTTATAAACATAAAGAATATGATAAACTAACATAAGAATTACATGTAGATTGCATAATGTCACGAATTATAATAGGTAAGTAATTATTATTAAGAAATTGTAAGTAATTAATGTAATATTATAGATAGTTATAAAATGTTTGTTGTTTAATCAGTAGTGCTATTGACTTCATGTGTAAAATTAAGTCATGTGTACTAATTTTGCATAGTAATTCCTTTTATACTTTATGAATAAATACATTATAATTTTTAATTTAGGAATGTATTTGTAAGTAATCTATTATTCCTTTATTAAATCATGTTTAACAATGTTAAGCTTATATATGTTATAGTCCGAGTATGTAAATATAATGAAACTCTCCGATTATATTATTGGATAATTATTTATTTATGGATTTACCATTTTCAAATTACAAAATACAATTATTATAATCTGTTTAAATTTAATAGTTAATTAAATTACAATAAATAACTAGAACCAATAAATAAAATTAGTTATCACATTTAAAATTACTTATCTACAAATTACTAGTCAAAACACACATTGTTAATTAAAATTCCATATCACTTTTAAAAGAAATACAAATTACAAATATAAATCAAAAAGGCTAGGTACAGTGGTGTCCAGCGAGGACTAGACAAGGCGATTTTTTGACTTTCCCTGTACTTTTATAAAAAAAAACTGAAATAGCCATCTTATACAATTTTTTCCCGCAAATTGGGATATGTTCAGCAAAAAAACAATTGAACATCAAATAAAAGTGCTAGGGGTCACTTTGATATTTTTTTAAATTACTACATTTTTGGACTCTCTAGAAAAATCTAAACACATTTTGTGTATAATATCTTATACCTATCTTTAGCTGTTTACCAAATATTGATAGTTGAAAGTCGGGCATTTTGACACTTTGACAGGTTCTAAAATCTAAACCGCACGAGATCAAAGAAACCGGTTTGCACATTCCCCTCTTGGGTTTTCATAAGCAATCGAATGATAGTAACTTTGAATTTAACCGGAGGTTTAAAAGTTCCGGTTAATTTTATCAGCGGGTTAAATTCGAAGATACTGTCATTCGATAGTTTATGAAAACTTAAGATAGGAATGTGCAAACCGTTTGTTAAAATACCCGACTTTCAACTGTCAATATTTGGTAAACAGCTAAAGATAGGTATAGGATATTATCCTTCACATCTCCGCCGTCCCTCATTACACTTTGTAGTATACAACTTTTTCCCAATCGGTACAATTTTTAAAGAAGTTATCTAAAAACATGGTGATTCAGCCGACCCTGGCCGCTCGAGCTCATCGCCTTGATGCGTCATTACAATTTTGTACCGATCGGTGAGAAGCAAGGATCCGTAAATCGGTTCTTTCTTTTGGTTTTAAGAAGAAAAATGCCTAGAAATCGTATTTCTAGTATAGTGAATGTGTTAGTGATACGTCTTGCTCGCAAAGAAGGCGAAAAAAAGGGGCAATATTCATCGGAAGAAGCGAATCAGGGGGTGAGTCCATATAAGATTATATGCCAAAATTTCAAATATCCATAAATACCTGGTTATCTTACATATATATAAACAGAAACTATCTCTCGTATAAAAGCAAACTAAATGTGTATAATACTAAACTGTAGTATTATGAATAAACATGACACTTGTAACCCTTAATTTTTTACTTAATAAAATTTAAATGGAAAACTAACTAACTTCTAAAATTAACTATATTAGAATAAAAAGTGTGCGAACGGGTTACGTTACAGTCAAAAATGCGAATGAATCAGTAAAAGAAAATTATATTTTACCTCTCGTCAGCGAGACAGGCGCTATCTTAACAAAATTAAATGTGCTGACTGCGATTTTAATTATACTAGCAAACTGTTATTTATATACGAGGGCATGACAAAACATTGTTACGTTTATTAATGTTTTACATATAGTAAAACGTTTATACTATATAAAGATGAATATAAAAAATAGAATCAAATGGTTATAATGCCTTCGTATTATCACGTTTTCGATATTTGATCCCCGTATGGGGCACATGTGGGACTATAAACTACAATTCGATGCAAATATTGCAAAACAAAATAACCAAGTGCTAACCAAAACTAACCCAAGGCTAACTCAAAATTAGAGGGGAAAAATTGGAGTAAACATTGCTTGCAGGAGATGTTAATAAATAATATTAATACCTATTTACAAATTCGCATTTGCAGATGCGAATAACTTTAACTAAAATTGGCCTTCACATTTGCAGATGTGAAGGGCCCCCAACAGCCTCCACCCCAGTAGGTATATTATGTTAGAGTAGTTAGAGGCACACTATATTCCTACATTTGCCGATGTAAAGGATGTATGTACCGAGAAAAATAAAACGGTATAGTGCTATGTATTTACAGATACAAAAACAAATAACCACCATACTATTGCAACCCTCTTACATCAGAAGACAATTGCTCATGCAAGTTCTTGTCTATGATTCCTCATGTGTAGGTTTTCCTTACGTTACAGGCTACTTAAGACGATTTTAAAATCATTGCATTGGAGGTAGCGAATTTTTACACTCTTGGTTTCTATTCAAAACAGAAATTACAGTATTTGCAGATACTGTAAATATGCCAAAAAATCGTTGCATTTGCAGATGCAGTCGATAGCATAACCAGGGTTAAGCAGCAAGCAAAAAGGTGAATAGTTCGTTGTATTAGCAGATACAATCGATCGTACCCTCCACTGTCTGCAATTGCAGTTGCAGCTAGTGAACATACCTATTTTTCTGTTCAAAAACAGAAATTACAGCATTCACAGATACTGTAAATAGGCTAATAGATCGTTGCATTTGCAGATGCAATCGATATCATAGGTAGCAAAACCAAGGAAATTCTTTTGCATTTGCAGATGCATTAGAAGATCCTCTCACGCTAGCTGAGGAAGTAACTTATCCGAATCAAGACTTACCGACATCAGAAGCACCAGATGGTTCTGAACAAAGTAACGACCACCTAACTTTGTTAATAAGCAAAAAAAAACGACGAAATCGTGCCTGCGAGGCCAGAACTACATACTCTGGTAGTTTTTAGATCGGACCATTATTTACCAAAAGGACTAAAAGCTAAAAAAAATCAAAGAGTATGATAGATAAGTATCCACCAGCTGCCAACTGCAATGTCCTCAGACCATCAAAATTAAATCTCGAAGAGAGTACTAAATTCTGCAAAGACAACGACTGTATCAATTACAGAAACAACTAGTCCTTGGGCTTAGTGCTTTAGCCCTCCCTTTCAATAATTTAATTAGCTAACCGTCTGAACAAAAATTATACGTTCAAAATTGGCAGAAATTAAAGGTAAACAGTTCAATAATAGAGTGGGTACAGGATTATAAAATCCCTTTCAATAGGACACCACTCCGGTTAGCAAAGTCGAAGACTACATAGGACGGCAAAAAATTTAATTGCAAAATACGCATTCTTGGGAAAAACTGACCTTAAAGATGCATATTTCCTTATCCCTATGCACAATAGTCAGTTTTTAAGATTCGATTTTTGCAACGTACTATACCAATTTAATTATGTTCCATTTGGTTTATGTACAACTCCATATCTTTTCACAAAACTGAAACCAGTTGTAAGATATGTAAAATTAAAGGGTATAAAAACTGTACTCTACTTAAACGATTGGCTAGTTATTGGTAATTCAATAGAGAATTGCTTAAAAGTATAAATAAAATTACACAAACATTACAAGAATTAGGTTTTATATAAATTCCGAAAAAAGCGTAGTTATTCCCGCGCAACAATGTTCATTTTTAGGGTTTATACAATAGAAAAGGGACCTACTGGCAGAACAGTCTATTATCTTTTACCCTGAAAAATACTTACTCACATCTCCTTGCAGAGAGAAACAACCATTGTGGAAGAAAATTTCCCTGGGTGTAGGGAAATTAGGAAGTTGCCTGGGAAATTAAACTGATTATTTTTTATTGCAAACTATAGAACAGTGAAAAAGGAATCGATACGTATTTTTTTATTTTTTTATTTCCACTAAAGATGAATATTACAAGAGCTATATATAGTTTTGTATATATAGATATACTATGCATGGTGTGACGTAACAATTCATGTGTATTATGACGTCATAAGCACATTTCAAGGCGTTGTATCTGCCTCATTTTTCGGTTTATGGGAAAAAGAAAAAACACGTGTTCACTTATTTTTCATGGACTATAGAAATCAGCAATAATAATAATAATAAAAAAATAATAAAAAAAAATTGATGAAACTTCCTCATTGTCAGGAGAACTTTTCTACAACAAAGCGTACCTAATGAAGCGATAAAAGTGATTATTTCTTCATTGACAGATAGCACTCTCAAACAATACGGAAATACTTACAATAAATAGGGGAATTTCTGTTTTTCTAAGCGCCAACAAATATATAACAAAACCGTAAACTTATTCTTGAGCTCCCAAACATTCAATGGTCTTCGGGGCCATCCTACTCTACCATGAACTTACACAAATCTGCACTTTCCCTAATATTGAATATTAAACAAAAGACGAAGCAGTTATAAAAAGGTTTCTCAATGGAACACTTAACATAAGACCCCCAAAACCAAAATACTCAATTATTGGGATTCCTACCCAGTTCTACAGTGCTTAAAGAACATGTACCCTCACGAATCCTTAAATCTACAAATCTAACTTTAAAACTACTAACACTCTTAATACTAATAAAGGCACACAAATCACGGACAACCCGGAAGTAAAAATAGACAATATTTTTAAATATGAATACATAATTGAAATCAGATTCCCGTACAAAATAAAAGCAAATGGCTTAAACAGGCTTCAACCTAATTTGATATTACCTTATTTTACTAATCAACCTGAACTATGTATAGCCACACTATTAGAGACTTACATAGAACGCACAAAAGGGAAAAGGGTGCTACCAGTCAATAAAAGGTGAATAGTTCGTTGTATTAGCAGATACAATCGATCGTACCTTCCACTCTCTGCAATTGCAGTTGCAGCTAGTGAACATACCTATTTTTCTGTTCAAAAACAGAAATTACAGCATTCACAGATACTGTAAATATGCTAATAGATCGTTGCATTTGCAGATGCAATCGATACCATAAGTAGCAAAACCAAAGAAAATTTAATACTCACTCACAAAAAGCCCTATCACCCAGACAGTAGTCAAACCATTAGCAGATGTGTCAATTTAATACTAAAAGCCAGCAGTATAAACACGGAAATCTTTGGGGCACCCAGCACGCGACACGGGGTACTTCAGCAGCTCAAAGAATGGGAGTTACATCACAAACCATTTAGAAGACAGCTGGCTCGACAGAAAAATCAAAAGTATTCTCAAAATTTTATAACAAACTTGGCGTAGGCATTATATAAACAAAGGCGTAGGTAATAGGGTTGCCAAGTTTTCCACGACCTAAGGGAGGACTTTTCCAGTGGCGGCTCGCGGCTTTGAAAAATGGTGAAGGGCTATCCAGAGGGGAAAACACCCAACTGCTTAATTTTTTTAATAATTATTACCGTTATTTTTTTTAGGTAAATCATCAAAAAAAATTATGTGCCTCACCTTTAAAAGCACACAACTGAAGTGAAACTTCTGAAAGAGATACTAGGAATTGAGTTTTTATTTTTTAAAGTTTTTTTTTCTTCAACTTTTGCCCCAGGTTTCGACACTTTTTTTTTCGTCAAGCAAAAAGGTCTACAAGTTCTTTGTTATTAGAGCTGGTCATTCCCTGGTAAGACATATTCTGTGGTAACTCTGAATTGTTTCTATTACTTACATGAGTCCAGAAGGATCGAGGGTTATCTGCTAGATTATTCTCAATTTTGTTTAGAAAAATCGACTAATCACGGGCCTTTAATTCTTGACACTTGACATTGTTGTCTAATTATTTGAAACATTTCATAATCTGCTTCGCCCTCAGTATTCTTTAATGAACTATGTATTATATTTTTTTGAATTATTAACTTGATAAAGTCAGGGAAGGATGAAGTTTTATATATTTTTTTACAGGCACGCAGTGTTCGATTGCCTGAAAAATCCAATTGTAAAAATAATTAACAGCGTCATTTATCTCCAATTAATCTAGACAAGACCAATCACAATTGG
>JAEQML010077916.1:0-12671 GCA_016904865.1 Pissodes strobi | reverse complement strand
TAGCCATTCCTATAAATCAATGGCGGTTGTATGCAACGCATTGAAATGCATTTTACATCCATTTCAATGATGCAGCGTGCCGATATTTTATTCTTAATAAGCTACATGAGTCCTGCCGCTTGACGAGTCCTGGGCTGGTCATGCATCATGAACAGCGTTATAAGATATTTTACATAAATAGAGCACTATATAAAAATCGGCCTCTCCTATAGGTCGATCCGCATGGCCCTCCGCTCGCTAAAAGAAGAAAAAGAAACTAACCAGGTGCTAACTCAAACTAATTCAAGACATACCCAAAATCAAGAAAAAGCTGTTTAGAAACATAATCTTAAAAAAAAAGCAACGGGGTTTGAATCCAGGTCGTCCAGGTGAGACCCAACGATCTAAACCTCTACACCACGAGAGCTCTTGACATATCTTAAAATGCTCATAAACAGATCAAATAGATGTCTTTGTGGTCTAGGGAATTGCTTTCAGTCAGGGGGGGTCTCGTGCCGCAGTGGTTGTAAGTTATGTTGTTATGTTCGCACAAAGTATTTATTCTTCATTTTCGGCACACTTTCGGTTAGTTTTGTTTGGGTGCAACATTATGATGCGCACGCAGTTCAGGACTCGTCAGGCGAGAGGACTCATGTAGTGATTAAGAATCATGAATAAAATATCTGCATGCAGGCTAAGCGTCTAACGTTCACAACAACGCTTTGATTGACAAATTAATAAGGAAAAACATTTTAACTAAACAATTTTATAATCCTACATTAAAATTAGATAAGGAAAATTTATCAATTCATTCCGAAAATTACAGATAAAGTTTCAATTAATTAAATAAATTTGGTTAAAAACAATTCAGGTCAATAAGAATATTCTAGGGAGAAGACTAATAAACAATAAAGTCAATATTGACAGACAATATAAATCTGGTGTTTACAAAATAAATTGTGTGAACTGTGAAGCAGTATCCGTAGGACAAACTGGAAAAACTTAAATATATGGATTAAAGAACACAAAAAATAGATTTTACGTAATATTAAAGACTCTGGCTTAGCAAAACATTGTATAGAAAACAACCATTTTATAGATACGAATAATGTTAAACTTTTGCACACCGAAACAAAGAGCGAAACCTTTTGGAGTACCTAGAAATCCAAAAGTCACAAAAAACAGACGTTTTAAATACGAGCGACCAACTGATCTGCTCTTTAACCACCTGCCTAATTGACAGTGCAATAAAAACAAAATACCGACGGGTGGTTTAGTAGGGTATGACAATTTAGATTTTAGTATTTAACTACTCTTGATAAAGGCGTCATCAAGCGGAAACATATGTAGAGAAAAATGTCTCATTAAATTATTTTGAAACATCTAAAAGCAGGGTACTAATTATCCCTAGTATTATTATACCACAGAAAAGTGGTATGTGATCTGATAACTTCTTTTTCTACTTCACGCAGCGCCCGCTTCAGGTTACGTCGCCCCGGACAAATAAGCATAATATATATATTTAAAAAATTCACAGCCCTTTACAAAGATGCAACCAGGGGAGACATTGAAAATGTCGAAGCAGAATACGACGCCTATTAAATTTGAGATCTGATAAAACTCATAATTGTGTTGAAAGTAATAGTTGATATGCGTATTACTTCAAGTGCCGTTGTTTTTTACAGTTTATAACTTTAAGTGTGGTTGTAAAAAGCAAAATAACATTTGCATTCGATTCGTCTGTCATTCCCCGATCTAACGATATACAACACGACTAGTCTGTCGTGAGAAACTATAAGTCACTCCCACCCAGCTCTAACACAATTTAATGTAAAAAATTACATTTAGCAGATTATGTAAGTTTAGATAACCAAAATATACCACATAAAACATATTACCTCAAGTTTCGTTCGTTTTACAGTTTATAACATTAGGGGTGATTGTAAAAACCAAAAAAAAAAAAATTGCATTCTATTCGTCTCAATCCCCGATCTAACGCGGTTAGTTTCACTTAGTATAAACTTATTTTAACCATTTGAGTGAATTCCGATAATTTATACCCAATTTTAATAGATTTGGTTAGTTCTGGTTATTCTAATTGTCGAATCAACTATCAATTAGTTTAACTTATTCTCAACCTAATTTAGTCATTTGAGTCAGCTCCGATACGTTATAATCAATTTGAATAGATTTGGTTGGTTCCGGTTAGTCATGTACTTAACTTTCGATTAGTTTAACTTAGTCTCAACTTATTTTACTAATTAGAGCCGGTTCCGATACGTTATATCATTGTATATTTTATACAATGGTTATATCTAACCAATTTTAATAGATCTGGTTAGTCGTCCAATCAACTTTCGGTTAGTTTCACTTAGTCTCAGCTTATTTTAGTCATTTGAACCGGATCCAATACGTATAATTACTTTTAATAGGTTTGGTTAGGTTTCGTTAGTCGTTCAATCAACTCTCGGTTAGTTTCACTTTGTCTCCAATTATTCTAATTATTTAAGTCGGTTCAAATACGTTATAATCAATTTCCAATGATTTGGTTTGTCGTCTAATCAACTTTCGCTCCATTTCACCTAGTCCCAGATAAACCCACACCAGATGCGAAACCTCCCACCTAACGCATGAAACAAAAATTCATTTAAAGCTCCGCCTCCTTGGGATGGCCAGCCATCCGAAGAAATAGTCAGGGCAAGCTCTAGTGTGCTTCTAAACGCGAGCCAAGCGAGCCTTGTGGTTTAGTCCGAGAGCGTTACGAAAAATAATTAATCTTTATTTTATTTTTGTTAAAAATGCCTGGTTATAAGTGCCTTTATTTGAATTGTTCTAATAGACACGGTGACGAAAAAACATTATTTAAATTACCCCTGAAAGGTATGTATAAATATTGTTTAATGCACACTGCCGCACACTTATTTCCAAAATTACTGCATATTCTAAAATCGAATAAGCATGAAATTCAATTAAATCTGAAACTGGCAGATACAATGTAATAGTTAAATCTTTTTTAAATCCAACTAATGTTATACAGTGTCCGCCAGAATATTGGCCACATATGGGAAATTTTTTAATTATTATGATATAGGAACTTTTGTTTTAACCAATCAATTTTGCATGTCTGACAATCTAAAAATGCATTTTTACATTGAAAATGTTTCTGTTTTTAGTATAGGGCCTTCAAATCGTGAATAATTGCATGCTACATTTGCCACATTCATGACGTCATACGCGTGAGAGATCGTGTTAGTTTGTTTATTTAAACCTAAACTTGATTATAATGTACCTATGTGAGTCGGTTCAAATGACTAAAAAAATTGGAACTCACCGAAAGTGTATTGAACGACTAACCAAAAGGAGCAAAGCGGGCAAAAACGTATCGGAAGAGTTTACATTAAAGTAAGTTAGAACTAATCAAAACGAACCGAATTTTGACGACCTACCAAAACTAACCGAAAACATTAAATTTGATTATGACGTAACGGAACCGGTTCACATAACTAAATAAATTGGAAATAGCTGAAACTAACCGAAAGTTAATTGGACCACTAACCAAAACTAACCATAAGCGCCAAAACGGGCTAAAACCTATCGGAACAGGTTAAAAAAATTAGAGAAAGTTAAAATTAACCAAAACGAACCGAATTTTGGCGACTAACTAAAACAAACCACAAACATAAATTTGATTATAACGTCCAGTGACTTAAATAATTTGGTACTAACTCGAAGTAACCGAAAGTTGATTGAATGACTAACCAAAGGTACTTAACTAAAAGCACCAAAACGGGCTAAAACTTATCAGAACAGATTAAAAATGTTAAGGTAAGTTAAAACTAACCCAAATTAACCGAATTTTGGCAACTAACCAAAACTAAACTAAAAAATTAAAATTGCTTATAACATAGCGGAACCGGATCAAATGACTCAAATATATTAAAACTAACTAAACTTTACCGAAAGTAATTGAACGATTAACTAACCAGAAGTAACCAAAAGCACCAAAACGTGCTAAAACGCATCGAAATAGGTTAAAAATATTGAAGTAAGTTAAAATTAACCCAAATTAACCAATTTTTGGTGACTAACCACAACTGACCAAAAACATTAAAAATGCTTATAACGTCCCGGGGCCGGTTCAAATGACTAAAATAAATTGGAACTAACTGAATTTTACCTAAAGTTGATTGAACGACTAACCAATAGTAACTAAAAACATTAAATCGGGCTAAAACGCATCGAAATAGATTAAAAATATTGAAGTAAGTTAAAACTAACCCAAATTAACCGAATTTTGGTGACTAACCAGAACTAACCAAAAACATTAAAAATGCTTATAACGTCTCGGAACCGGTTCAAGTGACTAAAATAAATTGGAACTAACTGAATTTTACCTAAAGTTGATTGAGCGACTCACCAAAACTAACCAATAGTAACTAAAAACATCAAATCGAGCTAAAACGTATCGAAATAGATTTAAAATGTTGAAGTAAGTTAAAACTAACCCAAATTAACCGAATTTTGGTGACTAACCAAAACTATCCAAAAACATTAAAAAATGCTTATAACGTCTCGGAACCGGTTCAAATGACTAAAATAAATTGGAACGAACTGAATTTTACCTAAAGTTGATTGAACGACTAGCCAAAACTAACCAATAGTAACTAATAGCATCAAATCGGGCTAAAACGTATCGAAATAGATTAAAAATATTGAAGTAAGTTAAAACTAACCCAAATTAACCGAATTTTGGTGCTTAACCAAAAATAACCAAAAACACTAAAATTGTTTATAACGTATCGGAACTGGTTAAAATGATTAAAATAAATTAAAACTAACTGAAATTAACTGACAGTTGATTGAACGACAAACCAAGACTAACCAAAAGCACCAGAAAGAGCTAAAATATATCGGAACATATTAAAAATATTAAGGTAAGTTGAAACTAACTTTAATTAACCAAATTTTGGCGACTAACTAAAATTAACCAAAACATTAAACTTGGTTATAACGTATCGGATCCGGTTCAAATGACTGAAATAAATTAAAACTAACTAAAATTAACGGAGAGCTGAGTGAATGACTAACCAAAAGTAACCATAAACACCAAAAAGGGCTAAAACGTATCGGAACTGATTAAAGATATTAAAATAAGTAACTAACCCAAATTAACCGAATTTTGGCGACTAACTAAAATTAACCAAAACATTAAAATTGGTTATAACATATCGGATCCGGTTCAAATGACTGGAATAAATTAAAACTAACTAAAACCGAAAGATGATTGGATGACTAACCAAAACTAATCAAAAGTAACCATAAACACAAAAAAGGGCTAAAACGTATCCGAACTGATTAAAGGTATTACAATAAGTAACTAACCCAAATTAACCGATTTTGACAGAATTTGCTTTAAAATATTGATATTCAAAAATTGTACTTTGTATCAAAATTTCAGATTAAAAAAATAAAAATTATGGCCCACTATGATTGTTTTAGTAGTAACATTGTTTTCAAAATTTCTGGAATAAATAAATAGTTTCCGAGATATGGCCGATGGCTACTCTTACTGAAACATCCTGTATAATATTAAAATGTAGCTATATAAGTAATTAAAATAATCTTTTTTATTCTAAATGTGTTTTTATGTGAATTCTGCTTTCGTAAAAAACAAAATCACCTATGAACTTTAGTCTGAACCAGCAAAATTTTTTCTTTAGCTACATTATTATGACAACGGGTGAAAAAAACGTTGCTAGCATCCGGACGATCTTAGGTCCAGGCGCGGCCCTTAAAACATGTTGGCAAAATTGCTTACAAAAGTGTCAAAAAATATACTTTGATATTGACACAGAAATGTCCTTGTCCTTGACCTTGCGGCCAGTTTAAACAATCGCCCCCGCTCTCTACTCTTTCAAGTAAATTCAAAAAATCTTTAAACAAATTGAAACCGTATATAGAAAGGCATCAAAAAAAGATATATTCACATCGAAAACTTTGCTTGATAAAAAATTCACAGTCCTTCGCAAAGATGTAACCTGACATTGAAAATGATGAATAAAAACGCAAAAATGTAACTTTTGTCGTAAGTCAAATAGTTTTTAAAAGCAGAGTTTAAAAAAGTAAAAAATACAATCACGAGTGACTATAATACCTATATTTAATTAAAGAAATGCATTTTAACATTAATATTAAACACTATCATAATTAAAAAAAGTGCGTATATGAAGACCAAAAAAATTACCCTCCACTTGTAGATAGGAAAATCTATTAATATATAATTAGCTATAGATAACGTTGCTGTAATATTTTGAACCTGTTCCGATTCGCTTTAGCCCGTTTTGGTGCTTTGGGTTAGTCGTTTAATCAACTTTTGGTTACTTTCAGTTAGCATCAATTTATTTAAGTCATTTGAACCAACTCTGATACGTTAAAATCAAATTTAATGTTTTTAGTTACTTTTGGTTAGTGGCCAAAATTTGGCTCGTGTTTGTTAGTTTAAACTGACTTTAATTTTTGTAACCTATTCCGACGCGTTTTAGCCCGGTTTGGTGCTTTTGGTTATTTTTGATTAGTTTTGGTTAGTCATTCAATCAGCTTTCGGTTAGTTTAAATTTTAGTAATTTGAACCGGCTCCTATACGTTATTAACAATCTTAATGTTTTTGGTTAGTCATTCAATCAACTTTCCGTTACTTTCAATTAGTTCCAATTTATTTTAGTCTGTTAGAACCGGTTTCGATACGTTATAACCAGTTTAAATGCTTTTGGTCAATTTAAGTTAGTCGCCAAACTTCGGTTAATTTTGGTTAGTTTTAACCTATTTTAAAATTTTTAATCTGTGCCGATACGTTTTAGCACTTTTTGGTGCTTTTGGTTAATTGTTCGCTCAATTTTCGGTTGATTTCAGTTAGCTTTTATTTATTTTAGTCATTTGAACCAGTTGCGATACGTTATAAACAATTTTATTGTTTTTGGTTAGTTTAGGTTAGTCGCCAATATTCATTTAATTTGGGTTAGTTTTAAGTTACTTTAATATTTTGAATCTGTTCCGATACATTTTAGCCCGTTTTGGTGCTTTTATTTGCTTGTTTGGATAGTCATTCAATCAACTTTCGGTTACTTTTAGCTAGTTCCAATTTATTTCAGTCGTTTAAATCGGTTCCGATATGTTATAACCAAATTTAATGTTTTTGGTTAGTTTTAATGTTTGTAACCTGTTCCGATACGTTTTAGTCTGTTTTGGTGCTTTTGGTTACTTTTGGCTAGTTTTGGTTAGTCGTTCAATCAACTTTCGATTAGTTTCAGTTAGTTCCAATTGATTTTAGTCATTTGAACCGATTCCGATACCTTATGATCAAGTTAAAGTTTAAATAAACAAACTAACACGATCTCTCACGCGTATGACGTCATGTGGCAAATGTAGCATGCATTTTTTCATGATTTGAGGCCCTATATTAGGACAACAGAAACATTTTCAATGTTAAAATAACCTTAAATCGGCATACATTAAAGCGTATTAGGGGAATTTCTGTAAAAAAGTCAGTGCAGCCATAATAACACGGTATAAATAAGTACGGTAGGTTCACTCGAGACAAATTTCCAATTTCGCCGACAGTTTTTACCTTCGAAGCGAATCCGGATCAATCTCGTTCGCGGCCAGTTGTGGCTACACTACGAGGGAGAATTTACGGTCAGTGTGCAAACGCCTTGATATTCTGTACTGTTGGGTCGCGTTGGATTAAATAATTATTAAGTCGCTACTATGGCGAGATATTGATGTGCGGATAATTATTGTATTACAAAAGTGGGTGACGGATTTTCATTTTTTAGGTGCCCCAAAGACCCTATCAGTTAAGATTTATAATAATTTTTTAATAATATGCAGTTTTTCAATTACACGTATAATCGGTTTAACATATATGTCTTTATTAAAATTTAGTTATTTACCTAGATATGGATAAAGACAATAGTGAGAAAAGAAAACAAGTACGGCCAAAATAAAATGCGCGTCACCACTAGCGTGAGCAACAATCCGTTTATATTTTAATAATTGAGAATTTTTCTCATGACCTTTCATGTTTTTAAAGCAACTCTTATATTTTAACATTGAAAATGTTTCTATTATCCTAATAGGTATAGGGCCTCAAATCGTGAAAAAGTTGTAGTATGCACATGACACGTACGCTTGTGAGATCGTGTTAGTTTATTTACTATTACTTAAACTTAAATTTGATTTATAAGGTATCGGAATCTATTAAAAGGACTAAAATAAATTGGAACTAACTGAAACTCACCGAAAGTTGATTTGGCTCATATGAATAAAAGAGAAGCAAATGCTTTTGCTTAAGTTTTTTGAGATAAACATATTCAGCTTTAATGCAGCAAAAAGAGACGGTGGTAGAGTAAAAGCATTTGCTACACTTTATTCATTGACTAACCAAAACTCGCCGAAAGTAACCAATACAGGCTTAAACGTACCGGTACAGGTTACGAAAATTAAATTAAGTTAAAACTAACCAAAACGAACGGAATTTTAACAACTAACCAAAAACATTAAATTTGATTATAACGTATCGGACCGATTCAAATGACTAAAATAAATTGGAACTAACTGAAAGTAATCGAAAGTTGATTGAAAACTAACCAAAACTAACCAAAAGTAACTAAAAGCACCAAAAAGGGCTAAAACGTATCGGAACAGATTAAAAATGTTAAAGTAAGTTGAAACTAACCCAAAGTAACCGAATTTTTGTGACTAACCAAAAACATTAAAATTGGTTATAAAGTATCGGAGTCGGTTCAA
Organism: Pissodes strobi; assembly: GCA_016904865.1. NCBI lineage: Eukaryota > Metazoa > Arthropoda > Insecta > Coleoptera > Curculionidae > Pissodes > Pissodes strobi. The sequence continues at coordinate 3,887 of JAEQML010077916.1, read as the reverse complement.
ATTACTAATATAAATTGAAACTAACTGTAATTAACAAAAAGTTGATTGCACGACTAATCAAAACTAGCCAAAGTAACCAAAAGCACTAAGGGCTTAAACCTATCGGAACAGATTAAAAATATTAAAGTTAGTTGAAACTAACCCAAATTAACCTAATTTTGGCGACTGACATAATTTTACCAAAAGCATTTAAATTGGTTATAATGTAACGGAACCGCTTCAAATGAGTAAAATAAATTGGAGCTAACTGAAAGTAACCGAAAGCTGATTGAATGACTAGCCAAACGAAACTAAAAGCACCGAAACCGGCTAAAACGTATCGTAATAGATTAAAAATATTGGAGTAAGATAAAATTAACCCAAATTAACCGAATTTTGGCGACTAACCTTAACTAACCAAAAACAGTAAAATTGGTAACAAACGTATTGGAACCGGTTCAAATGACTATAATAAATTTAAACTAACTGAAATTAACCGAAAGTTGATTGAACAACAAAGTTAACCAAAAGTAACCAAAAAAGCGAAAACATAAATCAAAATAGATTTAAAATATTAAAGTAAGTTGAAACTCACTTAAATTAGCCGAATTTCGGCGAGTAACTAAAATTAACCAAAAACATTAAAATTAGTTGTACTCGTAACGTATTGGAACCAGTTCAAATTCTAAAATATATTAAAACCAACTAAAACTAACAGAACTCTGATTGAATGACAAAGCAAAACTAATCAAAAGTAACCAAAAGCACTAAAACGTATCGGAATAGGTTACCAAAATTAAAGTAAGTTAAAACTATACCAAAACGAGCAGAACTTTGGCGACTAACCAAAAGTAACGAAAAACACTAAATTTTATTAAAACGTATCGGAGTCGGTTCAAATGACTAAAATAAATAGGATGTAACTGAGACTAATCGAAAGTTAATTAAACGGCTAAACAAAACTAACTAAAAGTAACCAAAAGCGAAAGAACGGGCTAAAACAATTCGGAACAGGTTAGAAATATTATCTACCGCAACGTCATGGCTAGTTATATATTAATAGATTTTCCTATCTATAAGTGGAGGGTAATTTTTTAGGTCTTCATATCCGCACCTTTTTTTATTTTTTAATAATTATGTTAAAAAATAATATAATGTTAAAAAGACATTTCTTTAATTTCAGTTCATTTTAATTCATTTTAGTCACTTGAACCGACTCCGATACGTTACAATCAAATTTAATGTTTTCGGTTAGTTTTGGTTAGTCGCCAAAATTCGGTTAATTTAAGTTAATTTTAACTTACTTTAATATTTTTAATTTGCCCGATAGGGTTTAGCCCTTTTTGGTGCTTTTGGTTAGTTGTTCAATCAACTTTCGGTTAGTTTCAGTTAGTTCCAATTTATTTAAGTAATTTGAACCGGATCCCAGACGTTATAACCAATTTTAATGTATTTGGTTAGTTTTGGTTAGCTACAAAAGTTTGGATAATTTGAGTTAGTCTTTAATTTTTTTAATATGTTCCGATAGGTACATTTAGTTCTTTTTGGTGCTTCTGATTACTTTTGGTTAGTTTGGGTTAGTAGTTCATCACGCATATGACATCATGTGTGGCAAATGTAGCATGCACTTTTTCGCAATTTGATGCCCCATAACAGCAAAACAGAAACATTTTTAATGTTAAAATTACTACGGCAGGCGTAGCGCGATGAGAGAAATTCTCACAAATGCAGCCATGTTGAGAAATGTCCTTTTTATGTTTAAATTCCCATAATATTTCTCAGGTACTTTGAACCTTCTGCTTTATACATGTTTTAATAGATGAATCAAGTTACAAACTGGCAAATAAATTATTTTAATAGGTATTACCTTTATTTATAATGTTTTTGAATTTAGTATACGTTACTATTTTGTATAACTTTATTACATAGTTTTATTCATTTGAATCACGTATTAAAAATTACCTTAATCCCTCTTTGAAATGTCAGGTAACCGAGGAAATAATTTTCCATCAGCTAATACTTTTTGAATCTCCCCTCACAGACTGATCGCTGCTGCAGGTAGAAAAAAAAACTAATTTTTTACCGTGCTGCGGCTTTTGCGTTTGATCCAAAAACATGAAACGATTTTTGCTGAGTGAATCTACTCGATATTATTTGTACTCTGATAATAATACAAGATTTCCATAACCGCCTGTTGGGAAAAAAGAAAGTGAATGGCTATTGCAGATTTTTATTTTTCCTGAACCAGTCCAACAAAACACGTTTTCATTTAATTGGTGCAGACCAACTATTTTAATTTTGAAGAACAATTCTATAATTATACCCAGATTATTTGGTGCAGGCCGCGTATAATCGGCACGTCAAGGTTAAAGTTGTCTGACGAGGAATTTGCCGACCTTTTGCATCTGGTGTGAGTTTATCTGGGACCTAGTATCAACTTATTTTAATCATTTGAACTGGCTACGATGCGTTATAATCAATTTCAATAAATTTGGTTAGTTCTAGTTAGTCGTCGATCAAATTTCGGTTAGTTTAACTTATTCTCAACCTAATTTAGTCATTTGAGTCGGCTCCGATAACATTATAATCAATTGTAATAAATTTGGTTAGTTTAACCGGATCCGGTTAATCGGGTAATCCACTTTCGGTTAGTTTTACTTAGTCTCAACTTATTTTAGTAATTTGAGCCGGTTCCAATACGTTATAATCAATTTTTCATAATCCGTATCGTGACGTTCACGAAAATTTTCCGTGACCTGATGCGAAATTGAAAAATCACTCATGAAACCGAAGAAGTATGCATTTGAACCGTTTCCGATACGTTATAATAAAATTTAATGTTTTTCGTTAGTCCCCAAAATTCGGATCGTAGTTGGTTAGTTTTAACTTACTTCAATTTGTGTAACCTATTCGTATACATTTTAACCCGTTTTGGTGCTTTTGATTACTTTTGGTTAGTTGTTCAATCATCCTTTGGTTAATATAGTTTCAGTTTGTTTTAATTTATTTTAGTCCTTTGAACCGGTTCCGATGCGTCATAACCAATTTTAATGTTTTTGGTTAGTCGCCAAAATTCGGTTAATTTGGGTTAGTTTTGACTATTGCTAATATTTTTAATTTATTCCGATACCTTTTAGCCCTTTTTGGTGCTTTTTGTTTCTTTTGGTTAGTTTTGATTAGTCGTTCAATCAACTTTCGGTTAATTTCAGTTAGTTTTAATTTATTTTAGTCTTTTGAACCGGTTCCCGTATGCTATAACCAATTTTAATGTTTTTGGTTAATTTCAGTTAGTGGCCAAAATTCGGTTAATTTGGGTTCGTTTGAACTTACTTTAATTTGTTAAACTGTTCCGATACGCTTTGTCTATTGTTTTGTACTCTAGCTGTCTAATTTGTACTCTTTGGTGGTTTTGGTTAGTTTGGGAGAGTCGCTCAATCAACTTGCGGTTAGTTTCAGTTAGTTTTAATTTATTTTTATCATTTGAACCGATTTCGTCTACATAAACAAACTCACACGAGAGCGTCTGACGTCATGTGTGGCTAATGTAGCATGCACTTTTTCGTGATTTGATACCCCATAATAGGAAATCAGAAACATTTTCAATATTAGAATCTCCCAAAAATGCTATTATATATACCCGTAATAAATCTGGTCTACTTTCAATGAACACGAACTTTGACATGCCACCAACTATTTTAGGAGGTCAGATTTTCAAACCAAAAATTATCTGCGCGTCTACCGGCTTAGTTTAATGAAATAAAACCTTGTTAACGAAAGGTAAATAAATTTTAACGATAGTAATTAAAAATTCTAAAGTACCGATGCAGATGACAGAAAAATAGGAGTTTAACTGATTTATTATATCTCACAAGGTATGAGATATTTTTCCTTTTTCCGCTTTGATTATT
>JAEQML010077915.1:0-12672 GCA_016904865.1 Pissodes strobi | reverse complement strand
ACAACCATCCGAACGTTTTTGTGCTACCCTATAGAACTAGCCGCCGCGCCGTGCCGCTCGCTTCTCTGTCTGTATGAATCATCGCCCGGCCGGCCGCGAAGTTTCAGGATCGCTGGAATTATCTCGATGGCCTCGTCGAGATCATATAGAGTGGCCTCGGAATACTTCCCGAATATTCGTGATAGATTTGAGATTATATATAAGCAGACCTAAGGCGAATGTTAGTCAGTTAGTTCAGTTAATCATTGAGTGTTGAATAGATATTAGTGGTAAAGTTATAAGAGTAGTACAGTGGTAGTGAATAAAGAGAGTATTCGTTGAAAATAAGCAAAGTTGTAATTCTATTAAGAACCCACGGGAAAAACGTAACAACACTAATGTAAAAAGTGTATTTCTGAAACAAAAATACTAAATTAGTATTCTTAATGTTAATGTATAGCGAATCTATTGGTAGATTGGTGTCTAGAGCCTAGAGCACATTGGGTATGTCGCTAACCTCGTCTTTGCCCAGACGTAGCGAGGATAGAACCACACCCAGCTGCACTGATTTTACCAATAGAAATTGAGTTAATACCCAGTTCCCATCTGACTACCACCAACTTTGACCACTGACATATTTTTGCACCATATTAAAGGACCCGGAAAATCCGAGGTTGATTCCATATCACACATAGACAATCACTAGAGGAATTATCTGGATCACCAACTAAGAGCAGAGGAGAGATCTGCTCAGATGCCTCTGTTATTGTCGATCTGGAGTGTACGTATATCAGATCATAAAGTGACGCCTGATTTGTCTGGAGATATATATGATGATATAGAGATATGTGAGCCAGTACGTACACTATACAAAGCACACCAATGGCAAAGAACAATCATCATCATCCAGCCCTGTTTGTCCATTGTTGAACATAGGCCTCCTCTAAGCGTTTCCGATCCTGAGCTGTGGCAATCCAGTTGGTATTCGTATTCGTTTTATATCATCTGTCCATCGTGTCGGTGGTCTTCCTCTGCTTATTTTGTAGGCTCTAGATCTCCATTCCAGAATCCTCTTTGTCCATCTTCCGTCCTTTAACCTTGCAATGTGTCTTGCCCATCGCCGTTTTGCCCTAGTAATGTGCTCAATAATATCATCTAGTTTAGTGCTTCCTCGCAGATCCTAGTTTCTCACCCTGTCCCTTAATGTCAGTCCAAGCATTGATCTTTCCATTTTTCGTTGCGCTATTTGTAGCTTCTTTTTGATGATTTGGTAAAAGTTAGGGTTTTTGCCCCGTATGTTAAAACTGGCAACACGCATTGCTTAAAAGCATTTCTTTTTAGTCTAATTGGTATGTTGGACTTGAATATGTTGCTTATTCGGAGTCATTCTCCTTGCCAGTTCACACATTTGATTGTCTCTGCTGATTGTTACCTCATGTCCCAGATTTTTCCACTAGTTCAATTGCCGATCCGTCCACTTCTATTTGTTCACTTGTTACTGAGTTTGTCATCAACTTTGTTTTGCAATCCGGCTTTCTGTGAGACATCTTTAAGCGTGTTCTTAGCATCTTCTAGATTGTCGGTTATTAGAACTATGTCGTCAGCAATCCGAAAGTGGTTTAGTTGTTCGCCATCGATTCTGACTCCCTTGGTGTCCCACTTGAGGAACGCATGTTCTAAAATAGCGGTAAATAGTTTAGGAGACATGGTATCTCCCTGTCTTAACTCCGCGTCTGACGTTAATTTGTCTGCTGTTGGCGTCGAGTTTGACTGTAGTTGTTGCATTCCTATAGATGTTTAGGATAATTTTAGCGTACCTGTAGTCCACACGTGATTCCTTTCAACCATAAGCATGCAATGATCACTTTTTTAATACCTTCAGTTCTTCAGACTTAATCTCACCTCCAGCTCCCAGGTTAGTCACTTGACGACTGCCTACAGGTTCTATCCGCTCTTAAAGTCAACTATACAGCTGCTTTAGGTTCTACTCTATTATTCCTTACCAAACTTGGTACCGGTTAGTCATTTGACGACTGCTAGGACCAGGGGTTTCACAACCACCATAGTAAAGTCAAGACAAGAAGTTAGTCAGAGTTCTGAGAAAGACAAATGTCTAAATAGTCAGTTTAGTGAAATATTTTAGTGTTCTTAAATAAAATCCAACTCTTAAGAAAAACTATAGACCTAAACAATACCTCAAATCGAGAAACATGCGCACCGTAGTAATCGGGTATAATAGAATCTCATTTTTCTGACCAATAATCATTGTTAAAGTTTTATCGTTAAGACATTGTTATTGTTATAAACTAAACGTGCTTACTTTATCATCCCTTCTTACCCCACGAAACACAGTCCCGGCCTACCTCAGTTACCCCCCGGCACGCTAAACAAGGCGTGTCCTCACGAATAGAAGAACATACAGTGGTAGATTAAAGGAAGCATTGAGATCCCGTCATTGTACTAATCGCGACGCGGTTCTTCTCTGAGAAGTTATTCTTTTAAAAAACGCGCTACGCCCTAAACTATTCGTGACACGAAAACGAGCTTGCTCTCTTAGCTGATAAAGCTCCATCTTATTCTCCAAAACTACAGGCTGATAGTCCTGTAGTTTTCAAGATTTGTGTTGTCCCCTTTTTTTGTGCATTAGAATCATAATTGCATCGTTCCATCGAGAAGGAATGGCTTGCTGATGTAGGCACAGGTTAAGAAGGATCTGTATTTTTGACAGCAATGTTTCTCCTCCAAGTTTTATAGCCTCTATTGCGACTCCGTCCTCTCCTGCGGCTTTATTGTGTTTCATTTTGGTCAAGGCATAGAGAATTTATTCTTTATTAATGTCTGGAATATCCGCTGACCCTTGACTTATGACTTTATCCATGGTAAGCTCGACCGGCTCGGCAGCCAGTTCATTTCTGTTCCTATATAGTTCTTCATAAAACTCCTCTACCACCCTGTTTGAAGTAAGGTTTCCTTGCATATCCTTAAGTGTGAATATTTCTTTCCTTCCATTTTCGAATTTTCTTCTTAGGACTTTCATGCTGTGGTTGTCTTCAATGGTTTGCATGATTTTTTCCTCTTTGTATTTTCGTATGTCTTTCCTTATTGAATTCGAAATGTTCTTGTTAATATTTCGAATCTCTTGGGGATCAACGTTTGTATTTTGTCTTAAGGCCCTTCTTTCTTCCATCATAGTTCTTGTCTCTGGGCTAATTTTTTCGTCTTTTTCTCTCTTTGGACAAAATTTCTTTTGGGCTTTACTCGTTGTGTTCACTATAACTATGTCGGAGTCAGGTAGCCAGTTCGCTTCTAGATTTTCAGTTATATATACTTCTGAAAATTTCCTTCGTTTTGTGGATAGGTCCATGTTGGTGTTTTTGTTTCGCTTCTTACCATCTTGTACTTTTCCACTTCTAGGTTTATCTTAATAGTAGCCCTTACCATTCTGTGATCCCTTCCTGTAGAGAACTTATTAATAACTATTCATTCTTATTGGTTATGAAGTAATCAATTTCGTTGTGTGTTTTGCCGTCTTTTCATTTGGTAAAGATTGTTTTCTAGAAGAATGCCCAGTAATATCTAACCTCGTTCATTTCTGCCATCACTACCAAAGTTTCTCATCGCTACTTCAGATGGGTCAGATTTTACCCCGATTTTTGCGTTAGAGTCTCCGCACAGAATGGTATAGTGTTCTGGACTTTGCTTTATAGCTTCAGCAACTTGATCATAGAATATATCCACTTGCTCATCTATATAGTCAGTGGTGGGTGCATAAATCTGAATAATCTTGATGTTATATCTTGCGTTTAGCCTTAAGATAATGTAAGCTACTCTTGGTGATATTGAGTGTAACGATATGACAGATTTGGAGTGATTTTTATGTACAAAGAATCCGACTCCCCCGACTGACTCATTTTCGTTTCCAACATGGTAGACCATATGTCCTGATCTGAGTGTTTCTAGACCTTCGCCGCGTTTTCTGACCTCACGTACACGGACTACATTTGCTACTCTTAAAAATTTTGTTTCTACAACAAAGCGTACCTAATGAAGCGATAAAAGTGATTATTTCTTCATTGACAGATAGCACCCTTAAACAATACGGAAATATTGAGATTTTTGGATTCAATATCCTACTCACCTGGGGTTTTTCAGTTTTAGAATTTGACATGACATTTGCTTTGAGGAAAGAACAATGTAGGACATCAATTACAACTAAAAGGTCATATTTTTACGTTTATTTGCAACATATAATTTGTATAAATCTGAACAATCAATTGATTTTAAGTATACAGTCACAAAAATTACCTTACATAAAATGTATGTTGACGTCACACAACGTTAAAAGGCGTTTTTTAGTGAGTTTACTGAATTCGTCACCAATCCGTTAGGATATTTACTAGAGAATAGGCTCATTTTGATATAAAACCTTTGACATATTAAGTTGATATACCAAAAATCAGATATTTCTCAGAAATCTAAATTGGTTGGGATATATATTTGTCTATGACAGTGACAGAAACGTTAGCATTTTGCGGCGCGGGTTGCGGCCTAACAACAGGACGTGATCCTACTTTGTTACGTCACATCCTCGATCGAGGCACGCTTCGATTCTGCACATTTAAACTCTAATATTTCAAGAACCGCTTAACGAATTGACTTAAAATTTTGATTATGGCTTATTTGTATGAAATATTTTGGATAGGTAATAAAAATTTAATTATTTTTTCGGTGTTGAAATGAGCCTATTAAATGTTTAGATAATAAACGCGACAATCGTTCATGCTGTACCTGCTTTAAAAAAATCAAATGACTAGACATTACGTTATACCTCAATCCAAGGCTATGTTGTATGCTGATGATGACACAACCATATCATTTAGAGATTCGAATAGGGAAAATCTTTATGAACAAGTGCATGAATGTTTTGGGGCACTGAATGAATCAGAACGACTTTGGCTCTGAGAGATATTGAAGGAACAAGCCCACTGAGTTGAGGTTCTTGGAAATATATTTGAGGCCCACTCTGAGACAATTTCCCATGAAAACCCTAGTACAATCATACTTGGTTCAGCCTTATCATGTAGCTTCTTATGCCATTCATTTGTCCATAATATTTACTCTGCAACGGATAGCAAAAAGTTAATGCTGGACCTGATGTGAGACGCGCATCCAGTCATGTCCCTGGTCTTGTCTATTGTCGCAGGAATAAATATAAACTCAAACTACCATCATTGCCCCACTAGGCAGGTTAATCAAATTAGGTCATGGACCATAGGTTGAGGGATCACGAATGTCCTCTAGATAGTATAGCCTTAGTTGAATATATACACTTACTGCCTACTATAGCATTCAAGATTTTTTGGACAGTTTCTGTATAATTTTTCAATTTTTGCACAAAATCAAGTGTAAATTTTAAGTGACTATGCCTATAATTAAGCATTTTAAATGACACATCCATACTAATTTTATGATTATATAAAATCACTGTTTGCAGATTAATAAATTATATTTCTTGCAGGCAAACTCATGTGAAGTAGAGCCTTACTAGAAGGCCTTATTCATTAGACTGACTCTTGTGAACACAGTAAACTCACTAAAAACCCGCTTGACATGAAAGGAATGCTAAAACATTACGTTCAGGCAATTAATCTAATGCGGTATCACAAAAATCGTTTTTGATTTGCTAATTAGTTTCATTGAAATAAATGCAAACTGCTGCCTCATGTCTTTTAGAAATTAATTGAACTAGGAACGTTCGCTTCGAAAAATCTTCGTGTTTTATCATCAGCGACTTATCCTTGGAAAATTTCCGTTATCTGTAGACTCTAAACAAAACATATTTTTGAACGTACGTCCGAATCGTTGCGTATCAAAGTACACTTTAATAGTTATTGTATTTTCGATGGCTCCTAAGACTAGTGCAATCTTAAACAATTAATTATAAATTTGGCACCTTAAAGTTAAATTTACAAAATGTTCCATTACGTTGTCCTGATAGCCAACCCAACGTATCCTAGCTACACCGTTAACAAGTTTACATAAATATCTGCGAAATTTAATATAAATAGGCAATAAAATATATCAATTTCACACTTCCCGCTTAATAACATACTAAAACGATATTTTTAATATTCAAATCTGGTATAAAATTATTTAATTGATATGATCTTTAGAATATATGAACAAATAAAAGGACAGTAACGTAATGTAGATATTGATTTTTTTTTAAATCCATCGTTTCCTTAACTATATATACGCGTAACAGTTTTAAAGCAAACTGGCTGCTTAATTAAACTACGTTTAACGTTACTGTCGTTTATTAATATATGATACTTTATCCTCTCGTCTCTTGTTTGAATTAGACAGGGTGTAGACAATAATCTATCTTATGTGGAACAATTTTATTCAGAACAAACTGTACGCCAATTAAAAAAAAATAATAATAATTATTCAAAAAAAATGAGGTTTTTATCACAATAAACATCGATAAAAATCAACCAAAGACAATATGGGATGAATCCCAAACACAGGATAACGCCTGGACTCTTGTAAAATGTAAATCAAGATCAGGAGCTGGCAAAGAAAACTATAACTCCAGGCCTGAACCAATTCAAGGAACCAGAAAAAGTGTAAACAGTCTCACCGTTGCTCAAAATAGAAACTCAAAACTCAAATCAAGCTTGGGTTTTTATTTCTGGCTTGGATCCTAAAACACAAGCGGACCAGATCGTGAGTTACCTAGAAAGTTCGAATGTCGGAGCTGACTGCACCGGCGAGAAAATTATTACGAATGATAAACATAGAAGCTCATTCAAGCTGGGTGTACCAAGGCAGAGAAAAGAAGCACTGATGTCAACCGATATTTGGCCAGCGGGAGTACTCGTAAACCATTTTCTCAACCTGCAACGCTGGTGCCCACTAAAGAAACTGTGGACCCCAGGTTAAATTGAGGATATTTCATCTGAACACTCAGTCCATAAGAAATAAAATCAATGAAGTGGAGGCGTTGTTAGCTGACAAGGATTTGGATATAATATGCTTTACTGAGCATTGGTTAACAAATGAGGAAGATAGTCACATGCGAATCAATAATTTCAACACTGGCAATGTATTAAGTAGGTCTTATCACAGGGGCGGAGGATCAGCAGTCCTACTGTCACCGCGTTTTGAATATAAAGTATTGGACGATTTTAATATATTTAATATTGAAATGTGTATAGAAGTCCCGGGTGTATTCGTTAAGAGTCTAAATATTAACGTTTTAGCTATCTATAAGTCCCCCTCGGGCTGTTTTGACACATTTTTAAACAATTTGGAATGCATTTTAGACACCTTTAATGTGAGAGGTAAGGTTGTCTTGGCTGGTGATTCCAATGTCCGGTTTGGCACGGGAGAGAAGGAATGCACTGATCTCTGTAATCTACTGAGTTCATATGGCCTTTTTTCAACAATATTGGAAGTCACCAGAGGCAACAATTGTCTGGATAATGTATTCCTGAACTTTAGTGCTGATGCATCGGACTGACCTTTAGGATCATTACGGCCAGTTACTGGAGGTCGTTTCTCTCACCATCCCTCAGGATAATGTGCCCGTTAAACGGGTTCTGGGGCCACTTCCTTTGTAAGTAATTCAGACTCAAATATTAATACAAAATTTTTAATTTTTATAGATAAACAGGGTTGCTTTTGATCAGGTATTGCCTGAAACAACATATATCGTAAAAAAAATAATCAAATCATAAAATAAACTGGTTTAATGACGATCTAAAGAATATGCGTAACCACCTACACTTTCTCCATGATAGGATTAAGAATTTCATATCTTCTCATCTGCAGGAGAGAACAAAGTCCTACAAATATTTTTATAAAAATGCAATAAAAGATGCCAAGAAACGGGCAAATAATAACTTAATCAGAAATGCAGCTAATCCTGTCAAATGCATGTGGAACATGATAAATGGTCATAGAGGAGTCAAACAAAAAGAGACAAATGTCAATATTTGCCAGAAAGTAATTTAACAATCACTTTGTAGATATAGCCCATAATATACAAAAGAATATCAGGTTGACCCCCTCAGTTAAAAAGCCATCTGGACAAAAAAAAGGATGGATCTACAGGAACGGAGGCTCTAATTACCAAAGGAGCCGATGAAGTAAATGCCAATAGTTTATCTGGCCCTGAGGAAGCAAACGAACCTTGTATCTTAGTCAAAAATAACAAGAATATAAAAGATTCAAATTTTCCCTCGCTATCTACTCGTCCCACACCTAAATTTGGGACTAATACTGAGCAAATAATTTTAAAAATGGCCCAGACTAGCAGGATCAAAAATATTTGGCTGTACATCTCAGGTTTTCAACCGACTACTGAGAAATCTGACATTCTCAAATTTCTGAACACAGAATACTGGAGAAAATTGTGTCTGCAAAAAGCTGTCTACTACGAGCGCCAAAGTTAAAAGTTCATTCAGAGGACAAGCATCTTCAAATCATGGCAGTTGACCTGTGACCCGTGGGAACCTCGATAAATCATTTTCAGAATCTGCAGTACCGGCGTCAGGGTTCTACAAGAGGCCAAAGGACCTAACTCGGTTGTTCCACATCAACATACAACCGATCAGGCATAAGGTGAACGAGTTGGATGCTTTTCTTATAGACAGGGTAACTGACTTCATTTGCCTTCGCGAGCACTGGCTCTCGGAACCTGAGATCCTAGGGCTCCATCTGACGGATTATCGCATGGCTACCTCAGTCTGGCGGAAAGAACACCACGGAAGAGGATCTGCTATTTTAGTTAGTAATAAATATAATTTTACAATTGTAGAGATGTGTTGTGTTTACATAAAATATCTTAAACTCTATAATATTTCACTCTACAATTCTCCAACTGGATCATTTCGGGTGTTCTTGGATGCTGTTGAGGAGGCGCTAAGCTTGCTTCATGAGGACAGCCATGTCCTTTTGGCTGGGGATTTCAATGTTCATTTCGGAGCAGAGTCACCTGAGAGCACTGCAATGTGTGGTCTTATAAACTCCTTTGGTCTATCTCAGATGGTTAATGCTCCTACTCGATAAGGTAGGTGCCTTGACAATGTTTTCTCTAGTTTAGATGAACATAATTTTGAGGTATCGATTATTGACTCTGCTATTTCTGATCATCTTGGATAACTGGTAGAATTTCTTCTGCCTCTTCTAAAATAATTTGCAGACCTATCTCACTTGCAGGTAAGATGGCCTTCTATTCGTATATGGATCTTATTAAATGGGAATTTCTGGGAAATGAAGATATGACTGTGGATGAAAGATGTACTTGTTTTCAGAATGTTTTAACTCAGGCTTCCCTTGCCTCGTTTCCGGAAAGATCTTATCATAAACGTAAAGACCAAAATCGCACAACAAACTGGTATAATGAGTTGAAATCAATGAGAGAGGTCCTTCGCTTTTTGAAGGAACTGTAATCATTCTCCTTCTGATGTTCTAAGATCACAAATAATTGACTACAAAAAAAAAGATACCGGTCAGCCCTGATAAATGCTAAAAGAACCTCGAATGACAATCTCATCAGAAACTCCATAAACCCCATAAAACGTATGTAGAATCATGAGTATCGTGGTGTTACAAACAATAATATTAGTTATGAGGTTTCCCCGGATGAATTGGCACTTGGAATCTCCTGATGTTGAGCCCCTTGAGCTTTTGGGTGTTGTGGAGTCGGCTCATGAATTCTCTTTTGATGCGGCCGGCTTCAATGATGTACGGGACATTTTAACAAGCCTAAAAAACAAGAAAAGTAGGAACCATTTCGGCTTATCAACCGAGCTTATAAAGGACATTAAAAATATTATCTTTGGTCCTCTCACGAAACTCATTAACCTTTGTCTGCGTGAGGGCGTTTCAATGCTCAAGAGAGCAATGGTGGTACCAATTCACAAAAAAGGGGCTACTAACGATCCCAGAAACTTTAGGCAAATTTCCTTACTTCCCACTGTATTTAAAGTTCTTGAAAAGTTTGCGGGTCTAGCACAACAATTTTAAATCTTGTGTCTGAAATCGGGGAGGCTTTTGAGGAAAAGGGATACTTGTCTGCTGTATTCTGGCTTGAGCAAAGCGTTCGATTGCGTTTCTCATGACTTACTGCTAGGGAAACTTCGTAAATATAAATTTGGCGAAGCCAGTATCCAATTCATTTCTAGTTATTTGTCTGACAGATCTCAGGTTGTTCAGATAAATGGGGTGACATCGGCGGAAAGGGAGTTGACTATAGGTGTTCCTCAAGGCTCAATATTGGGTCCTCTTTTATTCTTGATTTATGTCAATGATTTATTTAACTCCGGCCCTAGAAACAGTTATACCCTGTTCGCCGATGACACTACCATAACGAGCACCAGTTCGTCAATTGACGTGGTAACTGCAGCTTCGGACATTGCTCTACAGAGTACTGAGGTTTGGTCCTCTACGAACAGACTCCTTTTGAACGTTGCCAAGACTCAACGAATGTTGTTCTCGATGCGACGGCGCCGGCGTCCTCCTGAACGGCAGGATGCATCTGCCAGATTTCTTGGGGTGCATCTTGACGCTGGACTTCAATGGAGATGCCATACAGATTATCTTGTTAAGAAGCTAAGCTCCAACACGTTTCTCCTACGAAGACTCTCTGTCCACTCTACTACCGCATTCTATGCTATTTATCATTCACATCTTAGGTATGCTATTTTAACTTGGAGGCATGGATGTTTTCCGCATTCAGAGAAGAGCTGTGAGGGTTGTTGGAGGCTTGAGTTATAGAGAAGACTGTCGATCAGCGTTTGTTTCGCAGCGAATTCTGACTCTACCTGACGATGTACAGGGTTATCAAACGAGAAAATAATAAGAACTATAGTGTGGTATGCTTGACCGAACACCATTTAAGAAGGGAAGAGGTAGACGTAATGAAGATCGAGAACTTTGAGGTCTCATCATATTTTGCAAGAAGCCAAATGGGGCATGGAGGTGCCATGATACTGATCAGGTCAGGGATAAATGGTGAAAGCATAAAAGCCATAGTAGATATGTCACTGGAATACCATTGCGAACTAGCAGCTGTAGAACTAAAACTATTTAAAACAATAATCTTAACTGTATATAGGGCTCCTGATGGAGATTTTAATCTGTTTATGAGTACTATTTTAAGTGTATTCGAGTATTTGTTTGCACATAGAAGTAGTTATAAGTTTTTGATTCTGAACGGGGATTTTAATATTTTATTTAACACAAATAACCAAAGAAAAAAAGATTTTATTGATCTGCTTAGTGAATTCAATATGCATCAACTTATATTTGAAAAAACAAATAGTGTTAACTGTATTGATTACATTTTTATTAATTTTGGAAGCATTCTGAACTACAGCACCAGTGTGTATGACCCTTTCCTGTCAGACCATCTTGCTGTGGATATTTTGGTTGGCGTGAGTGAGGGTGGTTCAGGTTGGGTATGCAATGAACACCGTCCGATTACAAAAAGGGGTGTGAATAGAATGCTTGAGCGCATGGAGCGGCAGGATTGGGGTTTTATGGCTGCATTCGGGAATGGCGATGTAGATATTGCTTTCAATAGTTTCTTATCCGTAATTCTGAAGGCCATGAAGGATTGTTTTCCTGTTAAGCAAAGAAGGGGTCAACGACATAAAACAAAAATACAGTGGTTTAACGAGGATATCAAAAATATGAGATAATTTAAATTTCTTAGTAGATCTACATAAAAATAGACCCTCAGCAGAACTCAAACAAATAACAATAGACTGTAAAAAGGAATATAGAAAGAAAATAAGACAGGCAAAAAAAACTGCCTACACAAACTACATCATGTCGTCTTCAAGTGTGGTCAGGACTTCATGGGAGGTTGTTAACCTGTTCAGGGGTGTTGCCAGAAATGCAGAGGGTGAGCAGGGTCTTAAGGCTGATGACTTTAATATATTTTTTACTGGCATCGTGGACGAGTTTCTGACTCAGATTCCAGAGAGTTATCGGGAGCCAGGGGACTATCTACAAACACCAGATATCAACACACCCACTTTTGCTTTTAGAGAAGTTACTTTCATAGATGTAAGAGATGCTATAGAATCCTTAAAAAATAAACATAGTAGGGATGGACATGTATGATATGAATGTTCCCCTCCTGAAGTCACTTAGGAATGTCTTGTTGGTTCCTTTGACAAAGCTGCTCAACCTGAGTATTAAAAGCAGTACGTTTCCTTCGTGCCTTAAGAATACTAAAGTGGTACCGATATATAAAAAGGGTGACAGGTCTAACCCTAATAATTACCGTCCATTATCCTTAGTACCTGTCTTGCCTAAGGTCTTTGAAATTCTTCTAAAAAACCAACTGTATAACTACTTTCATGATAACAATCTTTTCACTGAGAGTCAGTTTGGATTTTTACCACACAAATCAACCACACTTCCTGTGCTGAACCTTCTTGAATATGTGGCGGGGGCGTTCGAGGGGGGACAGTATGTCAGTGCTACATCATGTGACCTCTCGAAGGCCTTCGACTGCATGTCCCATGGGATTTTGCTGCAAAAGTTATCCCACTATGGTCTTGATGCTGGAAGTGTGCACTTGATGCATGCTTATCTTGGGGGTAGGCAACAGAAAACTTTTTATAATGGCAGGATTTCTGAGAACTGGGCAGAGCTTGAGCATGGTGTGCCACA
>JAEQML010077911.1:0-12673 GCA_016904865.1 Pissodes strobi | reverse complement strand
GGTGGATACTGGTCCTAGCCACTTCGGTATTACAGGTAGCCCAAACATGCCCCCGGCCTTGGAAGTTAATCAACTGACAACAGGTAGTGGACATAACCTGGTTATTGCCCTGGTAATGGTTCCGTCAGTAGTTCTGATGGTGGCCACTCTGCAAACGCCATCCTTTCCTGGTATCAAACTTGCAACACGTCCTAAACGCCACAATGAAGGAGGCAAGTTGTCGTCCTTTACAAGAACTAGCTGATTTAGTTCCACAGTTGCTTCATGCTTCCTCCATTTGCTTCTTTGTTGAAGTTCGGCAATGTATTCGGTACTCCAACGTTTCCAGAATTGTTCATAGAATTTCTGGAGAAGCTGGTACTTAGTCAAACGATTCTCACTCACGTCAGGTGTTGGAGGGTCGGCTAACGTTGTCGGATTTCTTCCAATGAGGAAGTGTGCGGGAGTGAGTGCAGTTAAATCACTGGGATCGGAACTCATGGGAAACATTGGACGCGAGTTGAGTATTGCTTCGATACAAATCAGTAATGTTTGAAAATCGAAAAAATAAATCGAATGGCTTCCCAAAACTCGTTTAATATGATATTTTACACTCTTAACTCCCGCTTCCCAAATTCCTCCGAAATGAGGAGAATTTGGAGGGATAAAATGCCATTTAACGCTCATATTCGCTGCAAAATCAGAGATATGTTGACAATTATTTTTAAGAAAATCGGACATCTCCTTCAGCTCTTTATTAGCTCTGACAAAATGCGTGCCGTTATCAGAGAAAACTTCGCATGGCTTACCGCGTCTGCTTACAAATCGGTTAAAGGCTTGAAGGAAATCTGCGGTTGTTAATGCTAAAACGAGTTCCAAATGAATCGCGCAAGTACTAAAACAAATAAAAAGAGCTACCCAACATTTGAGGGGCCTACAGCCTCTACCTGATCTGTCTTTCATGATAAACGGTCCCGCATAATCAACGCCAACGACTGAAAAAGGCATTGTTGGTTGTACACGCATCGCAGGTAAGTCTCCCATAATGGGATAAATCCTTTGACCACTATACCTGGCACATCTTACGCAATTTTTTACGATTTTACGGGCAAGACTTCGACCTGAAATTGGCCAAAACTTTTCGCGGATATTAGAAAGAAGAGACTGGGGCCCAGCATGTAATAATTCACGGTGCTCAAATTCAAAAATAAGTTGTGTTAATCGATGATTAGTGGGTAGCAAAATGGGGTGCTTTTTTGAAAAAGGAAAATCTGAATTACATAATCGTCCGCCTACGCGTAAAACGTCATCGTTTTTATCATAAAAGGGATGCAAACTTAATATCTTACTATTGTTAGATAGAGAACTTCCCTTTCTAAGAGTAATGAGTTCATCAGGAAATGATTGAAGCTGTGCAATTCGAATTAATCGTAAAAATGCATTATCTAACTCTTTAACGGACAAATTTGAAAATTCACGTGTCGCAATTGTTAGTTTACAATTATTTATAAATCTTAACATGTAGGCGCATACTCGTTTTATTCTAATTAAATTTGAAAATCGTTCGAAACTAAAACTAAGTTTATCGTTTGATATGAGAAGACACAACTTTCTTTTTTCTGGAAGATCTAAGTCTTTTGGTACAAAGATATTTGGCCACGTATTTGAATCACGTATTAACCAAGATGGTCCGTTAAACCACATTCTTGAATGAATTAATTTCTTTGGGAAAAGTCCGCGTGAAACGATATCTGCCGGGTTTTCATCAGTAGGAACATGTTTCCAAATAAACGTATCAGTAAGTTTTTGAATGATTGTTACGCGATTCGCCACAAAAGGTTTAAGCAAATTGGGGCTGGTATTTAACCATCCAAGAACGATTGTCGAATCTGACCATAAATAAATATTATCGAATTTTAAGGGAATGGAATCTAGAATTTTAGAAACTAGTTGAGCCAATACTAGAGCAGCACAGAGCTCAAGACGAGGAATACTGATAGATTTTATTGGGGCAACCCTTGACTTGGCAGATAATAAATATGATTTCTGTTCACCTTTTGCATTACTGGAAACAATATAAACGCATGCTCCGTAGCTGGTTTCTGAGGCATCCGCGAAACCATGTAAAAATGCTCGATTGTAGTTATCACAAAATGTTTTTCTCGGAATTTCTAAGTTATTTAATACGACTAGTTCTGATGAAAATTCTTCCCACGCTCGAAAAATGGGTGGAGGCAATGGTTGGTCCCAAGTGAGGTTCTCAGACCATAATCTTTGAAGAAGTACTTTCGCAATGATGATTGAGGGACTTAGCAAACCCAAAGGATCAAAGATAGTTGCGATTCGTGAAAGAATTGTTCGTTTTGTAATAATACTGGGAGAATGAAAGTTACAAATTTTATACTTTAATATGTCCCGTTCACAATGCCATGATAGCCCTAATATTTTAGATTCGTTTTCTTTGCTCATTGAAAAGTTTACTTCATTAGCCGTTGCTTCATTGTTTAAGCCCGAAATTACTGACTTGTCGTTAGATTTCCATTTACGAAGCTCAAATCCGCGTCTTAGTAAAATGGAAAATATATTTTCGCATACGTACTTTGCTTCTTCTTGAGTGTCAACAGAAGTTAATAAGTCATCAACGTACATGTCGTTTCTTATTATATTAGCTATCTTAGGGTAATCCTTTTCAAATTCTAAAGCTATCTGATGTAAACATCGAATAGCCAAAAAGGAAGCGGCCGTTGTCCCGTATGTGACAGTATTTAGTTGAAACGTCCTTATAGATTCATTCGGACTATGACGCCATAAAATTTGTTGTAAACAACATTGTTCGGGATTTAATAACACTTGTCTGTACATCATTTTGATGTCGCTAGATAGAACAATCGCTCGCGTACGAAAACGTAAAATAATCGATAGCAAATCATTCTGAATAGTAGGGCCAGTCATTTGCAAATCGTTTAAAGATACACCAGTACTAGTTGGCGAGGACGCATTAAAAACGACGCGCAATTTAGTAGTCGAACTCGATTCTTTTAAAACACCGTGGTGGGGCATATAATATTCAATTTGATTGCTACATATTTTCTTCACCTCAGTCATATGACCCAAATTTTCGTATTCCTTTAAGAAACTAGAATATAAATCATTTAAAATTGGATTTAACAGAAGCTTTCGTTCTAACGATAAAAAAAGTTTCATGGCTATTTCGCGTGAGTCGCCTAATAATTCTGGGGATTTCTTTAGAGGTAACGTAACTACATACCTGCCATATTCAGATAATGCGATAGTATTATTAAAATGATCTTCACAAGCTTGTTCTTCTATTGACCAGGAATTATCAACGTCAATCTCCTCGATTTCCCAGAATTTTTTAAGCTGATTTTGTAAAGGGTTGTTTATGGAATGATTTAAGCTTAGGTTACATTGTGACCTTTCACGTGGAGAACTGATGATACCAGCAATAATCCAACCGAGTCTCGTATTTTGTAGTAAAGGTAAATTCTCCCCTAATTTTATTTGACCTACACAGAGAAGATTCCAAAATGCATCGACTCCTATTAGAAGATCTACGGTTTGGGGTTCAAAAAAATCTGGATCCGCCAATTTAATGTCAACAGGAATATTTATTTGTTCAATATCGATTTTCGTATGCGGAATGTCTGACGTGATTCTGTCTAAGATGAAACAGGATAAATTAAAATTGTACCCAGTAATTGGCGATTCTACTTGAATATCGCATTTATATTTCGCATAAGTTAACGTATCACTAATTCCCGAGACAGCTAAATTAGTACTGATTTTCTCAAGATTTAATTTTCTAGAAAGTTCTGTAGTAATATAGCTAGATTGTGAGCCGCAGTCAAGTAAAGCTCTAATTGTCGATACTCGCGTGTTTTCCGATTTATTACGAACATGAACCTTAGCAGTCGATAAAATTGTGTTCTGATTTACGCTTAAAAGAGTATTTGACATATCAGATGGTTCGATTTGCACAATATCGTTACTACCCTCAGAACTTTGATATTCCTGATCCGTATTCCTTAACGCTTTATTTTCATGCAAAACCGTATTGTGTTTATTTCCGCATGTTTTACACCCACTCCATGTACAATCTCGAGGAGCATGATTTCTTCGAAAGCAATTCAAACACAAATTCAATGATTTTACTTTAGCGATTCTATCTTTGACGCTTAACTTTAAGAAATCCGGACAATAAAATAAACTGTGTTCGCCCTTACAATTAAAACAAGTATATTTGAATTTGTGATGCACATTATCGTTTTTATTTCCTGTTTGAACCAAGAGACCCTTTGAACAGTAACTGTGTTTCGCGTTTTTTCGATTTACATTGAAATCTCGGTTTGAATCATGACGATCATATGATTTATGGCCTTTTGAATTATCAAAATTCATTTCTACCGTCTCTAATAAATTTGCACGAATTTTAAGAAAATCTTTGAAGTTTGTCAAGGTAACCGCACCTGCTTTTGTTAAAAATGATTTTTGCTTTTCCCATTCTTGAGTCGTAGCTTTGTCGAGTTTGCTTGCAATAATAAAGATAATCAAAGTATCCCACGAATCAGTGGGTTCGTTTAGTTGCTTAAGTAAAGCTAGTGTTTAAATAGATTTTCATATAAATTTCGAATTTTTCCTGCTGAAGGTATACTAATATTTTCCATTTCAAAAATTGCCTTCAAGTGATTTTGCACCAAAAGAGGTTTATTATTAAATCGATCGCATAAAGTATCCCAAGCAATGGTATAGTTGCCAGCGGCAAATTCCAGAGATTGAATCACCTGCGATGCTGTGCCGACCAAAGAAGCCCGCAAATAATGGAACTTTTGTATGTTATTTATTTTCGAATTTGCATGAATTAAAGATTTGAAAGTATCTCTGAATTCCATCCAGAGACTGTAGCTACCGTCAAATTTGGGCAGCGCTATTTCCGGTAACTTTATGCCTTCCAGTGATGACGAGCACGCTCCAGAGGCATGGTTAGTAGAGACATTCGATGTCGCATCGTCGCTTTCAACGTTAAAATTCTCTAATTGGGTCTTTGAACGAGCTAAAATGCTATAAAATTTGTTTTCAAACTCTTCCCGTTCCGCGTAATATTCCTCTGGGTCGTCCGCTAGATACTCAATCTCATTTTGAATGAGATCGAAGTCGCATATAATTTTATCCGCGTTATTTATGCGCTGTTCCAATTGAACTACTTCTGCCCGTGTCTTTTTGTCGATTTCCAGGCCATCAAACGATGAGACGAATTTCTCGAATTGCGTAAGCTTTGATTTTAAAGAGCCGCGCTTTTTTATCAGAACTTTAATAGCATCAGCTGAAGATGACTCTGATTCTTCTCTCGTGTTCGGCATAATGATTAACCTAGCTTAATGAATAGACAAATTAAACGAGCCTTGTCACGAGAAAATAAATACAAACTTGTCAAACCAAATTAATTTAAACAAATCCTTATACTAATGAAATTAAAATTGTATGGATAATACCTAAGTCACCGTGTATCAAACATTACGGCTCGCGAAATCAAACCAATACTCAAACAAAATATAAAACCTACATAAAACGGGTTATAACGAATGCAAGGTTTACCTCACGCACGCTTCTTTCGCCGTATCCAAAATAGGGCCCAATCAACCAATCGTCTTCTCGCTTCGTCAATGAGACTATACTTGTTTCCAATTATCGCTTCTTACTCCAAAAAATGAATCCGCCGAAGGACCAATGTTTCGTGTAGTGGATTGTAATGAGGCACTGTTGAAATATCTATTTGATTTAATATTATTAAACGTCGATAAAAAATTATAATGAATATTATGCTATTTCAATTTTCGAATTATGTCACTCACTTCTCGATGGGGTGGATACTGGTCCTAGCCACTTCGGTATTACAGGTAGCCCAAACAATACGTGTTACACTCAATTTTTATTTTACGTGCAAAATCCTGTGACAAATTACATCAACAATATCAATATTAACTGAACCTGACATAAGCATTATTAAACAATAGCCCATGACTAACAAATAATATTGTCCTGTCCAAGTTTGAGCTTCAGAATTAGTGCTTAGCCGAGTGTAAAGCTTTTTGTAGTTGAAGCCGGAACAAGGGTATGACGCTAACAAATATCGGTATTTAAACCGACCACCATTTGATACTCTAAAATTAATATTCTCATGAACCACAGGTTACGCCGTTGATTAATTACTTTTTACCAACAAATTGTGGCAACGTTTTCATGAAAATGATGAAGGAAAGTGTAGTATGTTATGCAGTATACAGAAGGTTGCAAGCAAGACAGCGGCATATTATCTAATCTTAAATAGAGACTATTGAGGCATGTCATAAGAAACATTATCACCAACAGTGGTAATTAATTAAATATGACACAAATTGATGGCAGAGTCTCGTTGATAAGACCCGCTAGCTGAACCTTTTCAGGCAGTCTCAATTTTAGATTCTGAAAGTAATGTCTTAAAGGCCAAATGTCGCAAGATTAATTGTGAAATTCTCGAAATTCAAGCTGCCATTAATACAGATTTCAAACATGGAAGCGCTCTAAAGATAACAATTAATCCATTAAAATAACTGATGGTTAAAGTTTATATTGCTCAAAATTAGTTTCGGATACCTTGTTAGTTGTTCGTTTCAAGAAAAAAAATGGTAAATGAATTTGCAGCTGCTTCATTGTAAATGAAATGTATTATCCGGTTTAAATGATGTTTGTATATATCGGGGATAAACTATTTAGACATCAATATATAAATATTATCTGAATATTTGTCAAAAATATTTTTATTTTCTATTAATGTTACTTTTTTATAAATTTAGATTTAATTCGTTCGATGTATATTGTCACTAACTGTGATTCATGATTGATGCGTAGGCTATATAGTTTAATTCGGATCAATCTACGTCAGGTGGGAAGAGGTGATAAAGAAGACCCTTCGGTAAAACAATAACAATGTCTATAGGTCAAAGAACTAATAAATTTAAAATATAGTTTTTAAGCGAGGTGTTGTATTGTAATCTACTAAAAAGCATAAGCTACTAAACAAATATCACCCTGTCGCAAGTTTGAACTTGAACTTGGAGATTGTTATATAAACATTAAAGGCATACTATAAACAACGCGAGCAATCAACGGGAGCGACTTTGAACCTTATACATGCAATGATCATCACTTTGTTTTATATAAATACGCTACCGAACCCACAGTTCAGCAGACTTTGGTCTCACCTCCAGCTCCCAAGGTTAGTCACTTGACGACTGCCTTCTGGGTTCTATCCGCTCCTAAAGTTAGCCATACGACTGCTTTAGGTTCCATTCCTTTCCTACCAAACCTGGCACCTGTTAGTCACTTGACGACTGCTAGGACCAGGGGTTTCACAACCTCCATAGTAAAGTCTTGACAAGAAGTTTGTCAGAGTGTTGAGAAAGACAAGTGTCTAAATAATCAGTTAAAAAGTTCAGTGAAATCTCTTAGTGCTCTTAAATAAAACCCAACTCTTAAGAAAAACTATAAATTTTAAGACAGTAAACAAAGACCTATAAACAGTACCTCTCGCTCTCAAATCATGCGCGACCTAGTACTCTGGTACAGTCGCCATCTCTATTACATTTTTGACAAGAGACATCGTGAACATTTTATCGCTAAGTCGTTTCGCAATAGACGACGTCATTGATATTAGAACCACGTGGTAGAGGTGTGTCGTAATTTACGTCAGAAAAATGATAGGTCAAGAAAACAATTAAGTTATAATTGAAAAATTCAAATCACGCGCCTGTTATCTTTCACGCAGTGTTGTTGGGAAAATAAAACTAATGAAGCTCAAAAATTTTTATTTACAATATAAGGCAAATTTAAATCACGCGGGCGTCATATAATTTATATAGTTAATTATATACAAATATAAGTGGCCATCTGGCAGCGGACGCCAAAAGCAACAAGTTTATGGAATCCATGTATCGCCATCTACGGGCGGCCAGCGTCACCGCAGATAGACAGACATCTACGAACGGTCGCCGAAGTACGGTCAAATGCCGCCGCTAGTTGGGAAAGGTCAAGAATAGAACCGCATGGTGTGACCAAGGCCAGGTCCGTATCTGCAAGGAAAAAGATAATAAATTAAATACAACTGATTGTTAAATTAAAATGGAGCAATACAACAGATTTGTGTAGGGGAAACTAAAGGAAACAATGGAGCAAGAAGCAGGAGAAATTAGTGAGGATGACAAGGATAAGCAAAATAAAATTGTATATGGAACAAGTACGCACGTAAAATAAGAAACTAAAGAAGAAACAAACAAAAACGAAAATGGGAGGTGGGATCAAAGTCTTAATGTATATAAAATTTGTACATAGTGAAACATAAATAAGCATAATATATACCCAAGTGTTATTAAGACAAATATATAGATAAAAACACTTAGGAGGTTAAGGAACTATATATAAATAGACAATACACATAGTATAGTACATAGAAGGAGTTATGAATAAAAAAGAAGCTAGAATAAGTCGTGTTAAGTGAATATTAATGAGAAGATTAGTAAACTATGTATGCAAAATAAATAGGTGAAAATAAGGTGAAGATATTCATAATAAAGCACAACTAAATGGCCCAGTTGCAGGATTATCGTATTCGAGAAAAGCAGGAAAACTGAGTTGTCATTAAAATTGTGTATTGAGAGTATGTACAGGTGTATACGAGGAAGTATTATAAAGTAAAGTGTTCTCCGGCCTAAATAAGACTGCAACAGTCAGATTATCTTAATGATAAGCAAAGAATTTAGGCATCGGAAAGTGGAGCGTACAGACTAAAATAGCTATACTGACAGTAAGGATGTTAGCAAAAATTTTGGTACCAGAGAAGCTCAAGAGCAAAGTTACCAAGTTACATAAGCAAGAAATGTTTATGTAAATCATGAAGAATATAAGAGAAGCATACATAAGTTGAAAAGTTGTTTATGTAAAGTGAGAAGAAATATAGAAGATGTTTTAAGAAGAAGCATATATAGTGAGGCAATATATAAGGAAAAGTTGTGTATGTAAAGCATACATAAGGTGAAATAATGGAAAAATGTATGAGCAAAATATGTTTATATAATGTGTTTAAAAAAGAGCATACATGGTTATATAAATAATAATATAATGTCCTATATTTTGTACATAAAGCTTGTCACATAATGAAGCATAGATAGATAAGCATAGATACATAGATAGTTAACTTATCACTGCCTCGTGATAAATAAGGAAATAATGAAATAACTAGTCATGTAATCATAAGCATAAAAATACACAGAATAAAGTGTTCACATAAAGTATGGAAAAATAGTTGCATACATAAGGTGAAAAAATTAGAGAAATAATAAGGGAAAGTTGTTGAGAAGCATACAGAAGTTGAAACAATTGAGGAAATATATAAAGTAATGTATATAATACGAGTTTAAAAATAAAGCATACATATATAAGAAAGTAGTAAATACGGAAGAGATAGAATAAAGTACAGATTAAGTAAAGAATAAGGAAGCCTCAGATATGGGAATGTAATATAAAGAAATTAGAATATATATAGGCGTATAGAGAAACAATGTATATATATCAGAAAGAAGAATTAAATATCAATTTACCAATTTACCAGATCCTTTTGAGTTTGGTTCAATCATATCAGAAGGTACAGATGTGCACAGACGCCAGCAGTCCCTCGAGTATTCAGAAACCAGTGCAAATAACTATCCAGTAATGCGTTACGACAGACGTATCCAAGGTCTGCAAGAATCCAGACCTAAAAAGCGAAGAAATGCTTAAGAAAAATATAACAAAAAAAAGCTGAAAAAAGAGCATTACAATCTCAAAAGATATCTAAATATTGCGAGATATATGGAGTCAGATATAAATTATAACACAACAATGAAAACAGCTGCAGCAGGACATGCAATATCTGGCAGAAACTGAAAATAATTATCAACATACGAGACGACAAACATGAATAAAACTAAAGCTAGGCAATAAAATCTAGCGACTTGCCTATAGTTGTAGAAAGAAGACGTGAGGATTCAGTAGTTATGTCGAAAACCATTCCATGGACAGACTGGGAAAAATTGGAACATGTGGTGCCACAGCAGCCAGCAATGACAGTTATGGCAGACCATAAGCCATTAAGTTCCAGGGACTCTTATTATTCCTATTCCATGCTTCTGTAACCTAAAAAGCTATAATTAATCTTCACAACCACTTCCATGTTAAACTAGCAGTAATACACGTCATCTACAGCTTGGAATGAAATAAATAATCATTGATAAAAAAAATTTTTGTCAATATCCAAGCCCCACATGGAGTACATGGCGAAAAAAGTCATTTACCCTTGCCACGCCTTTTCTAACCTCAAACTCAGTCACGCGAAATGTTTCCAAGAAATTCAAACTCATGCATCAAACACCCTTGGATTAGAGTTTTTATATGCTCTAGCATTTATTCTTATTTTCAAAGAGGCCAAAGATATTGGTTATAGGAAATGCTACACTTACCTTTTCGCTTCAAAGCACCTCCCAAGATTCAAACTTCATAGGCAAATCCCTGGTCACATTGCAAAAACTGCATTCGGCAGGAACATAAAACCGACCAAAAGGTGCAAAATCAAACACAAATCTTCGTCATTATATCAATGTAACAAATTTGAATGCTAATTTATTTGATCTAGGCGATACACAACGCAAAAAACGCCACCGTAGAAATAAATGACAAATTGACGAATAGGACACGACACCATTTTTTCCCAGAGGTCAAAAAGTTCGAGGTCGACGAATTGACAGGGGTACCAGTCAAAGGAAAAAAAAACGAAGAAAGCACCAGAACTACTGCGAATACTCGTTCAAGTAGAGATGGGGCAGACATATCGATACTCAACAAGGGACACGAAGCAAAGATGGATACTTTCTCAGTAGTTTTCAAAGGGTGCCATCTAGCCACAAAGAAGTGAGGGACAAGCCAGAAGAAAGAAAATATTGTAGCGGAAAGTATAAGATACCTTTTATTTATTAATGTTACATATTAGAATAATTGACTGTATGATATTTCATGGAACTAAAACAATTTTAAATATAAACAGGGTCAGCGAGCTTAAATAAGTCGATCAAGAGACTATAAAAAGTTAGCAGATTTTTACATAAGTCGACAAGTCTAACTGTGTCAAATAAACGGCTATAATTGTATAATAAGAGACATAAAATACAGCTGTAAATATTAGTCTCATAAACGGGACCATAATATAATATTAGATGCACAAAATAATTTAATATAATTAATATTTTTTTTATAATTACCTGCAAGAGTGGCACTATAGTTAAATAATAAAGAACAGGACCGTATTTATACAAGTTAATAAAAGTCTACATTTAATAGGAGACTATACCTAATAATATAAAGACAGCTAGTATGATTCTAGAAAGATATAAGTCATGTAAACTATTTTGTAGAATTGTAAGTATTACTCAGACAATTTATAAAATGGTGATATTACTGTTATGATAATTGTGGTAATCCAAAGATCAACTTTCATGGAGTGGACGCATCCCATGCAGGCGGAATTAGTCAATACAAGCAAGATATTACAATACATGTATCAGTATTTTATAAAGAGTTGATATTGTGTCTAAACGTGGATTGACCAATAGGCGTCTATTGGCCAGTCAACGGTAAAGTATAGATATTTCAAATATGCAAACTACTTAGTGGAGAATTCTAAATTCTACTTGTTCTCTGTTAATCTAGAATTAGAGTTAAGTATAAAATTTCAAAGACAGATTATAAAAATATGTTTCTTTTTTATTTTATGTACCAAGCACTAGTGGATGTCCATACTAGTCTCTCCAGCAGGCTCTTACTTATGATACCCTCAAAACAGTCTAATGGTATGTCAATGCTAAGACATATAGACTGCAGTGGAGGCTAGAGGGAGTTACTAAGGATCAGCCTGGATCCAGAAAGTAACAAGACCACTGATGGATATTTTTTTATGTTCTATAAATTGTAATATCACATAGTACTATGCGGCAAGTTTTTTCGAATTGAGGTCTTTCTTTTTTTGAGCTATATAAACATTAAAGGCAAAACTATAAACAACGCGAGCAATCAACGGGAGCGACTTTGAACCTTATGCATGCAATGATCATCACTTCGTTTTATATAAATACGCTACCGAACCCTCAGTTCAGCAAACTTTGGTCTCACCTCCAGCTCCCAAGGTTAGTCACTTGACGACTGCCTTCTGGGTTCTATCCGCTCCTAAAGTTAGCCATACGACTGCTTTAAGTTCCATTCCTTTCTTACCAAACCTGGCACCGGTTAGTCACTTGACGACTGCTAGGACCAGGGGTTTCACAACCTCCATAGTAAAGTCTTGACAAGAAGTTTGTCAGAGTTTTGAGAAAGACAAGTGTCTAAATAGTCAGTTAAAAAGTTTAGTGAAATCTCTTAGTGCTCGTAAATAAAACCCAACTCTTAAGAAAAGCTATAAATTATAGGACAGTAAACAAAGCCCTATAAACAGTACCTCAAATCGAGAAAACATGCGCACCGTAGTGATCGGGTATAATAGAATCTAATTTTTTCTGACGAATAATTATTGTTAAAGTTTTATCGTTAATACATTGTTATTGTTATAAACTAAACGTGC
>JAEQML010077910.1:0-12675 GCA_016904865.1 Pissodes strobi | reverse complement strand
AAAAAAAAAACGTATTGCCCCAACCAACGATCGGACCACACAAAATGACGTACGTGTTAATTCTTTCATTTCGCGATGCTTTAAAAAGCAAAACATGCCGTAAGCTTTTCCTGTGGTCATGTCATTGCGGGTATCGAGCTCTGGTCTGGTTGAGTTTTGGTTATTTTGTCCCGGCTTTATGGCATGGGAGAATGTTGCAAAATCAGCGGTTAAAGTTGATATAATTACCATGTTTACAGGCAGATTAGAAATTAAACGAATGATCTAAAATGAGGAACAAAAGCTTATTTGTTGATTTTATTGCAGGAGACTTATTTTCTTTTTTGATATCAGATTGTATAAATTCATATTATTGAGGAAATTTTAATGATATGAAAAATCGTTGCAAGTCATATACTTGCGCGTCACATTTAGGAGGCCTTTGGGAAGTCGATTTTCTATAGATACCCCCTTAATAAACATTGTATCAAATTTTATAAATTTAAATACATACAGGGTGTTTCTTAATAACATGCCAATATTTAAGCAGGTTATCCTTGGGTCCATTTTGAGCAAAAAACTTCATATGATCAAATGTCTTTAAGAATTTTTTTTTATTATTACAATTTTGGTATTACCCTACATATTTTTGTGAAATTTGGTACACGCTTTCTATGCATCAACATGCATTTTCTGATGTACAGGGTTATTCATTTTAAAGTAAAAATGGTCTTTTTTTAACTTCCCTGTATTTTTGTAAAAAACGAAAATAGCCATTTGAGGTATTTTTTTTTCCGTAGAATTCAAAAATCTCACCAAAAACCATTTGAATTAAAAACAAAAGACTTACAGGGTGGTTGTCATGTTTTTTAAATGGAATACCCTATATATTTTACAAGGAATTCACTGATATAGGGGTTGCTAGGTTTATTTCCAGCGGTTTTCTTACAATTAATTAAAAACAGTCCCTCCCGTAAGAACATCATTTTTAAAGGATAGTTTTACCTGAAAAAGCTAGATAGGTGTTTATTTGTCAAAGTCAAACATTTTACTTTTGCATGTATTATATTTGCAAAGTTTTATTTTATAATGAGGTTTTCATCAGGCTTCAAATTATAACTTTATTGTACAAAAGTGGAGAAAATGCCAGCGAAACTCGACGAAGATACATTGCAAATTTCCACCGAAATATATCGGTGAAAACAATTTGAAATCTTAAAACCTTATTTGAAGAAAGAAAATCGTTACATATTAGAAAAAGGACTAAAGTAAGGAAAAGGAACCGGGATCGAGCTATTCTAAATTATTTTACCCGGAATCCCATGAATTCGATTCCTGATGCAGGCCGAGACTTACGGTATGGTCCTGCAAGAAGAAGAGTAACCTTTGCGACTATTCAGAGAACATTGAAATACTCGTTGAAATATTTTAAGTATGCCCCATATTACATCCTTCCAGTGCAGCATTTAACACTTGAACAAAAGCAACTGCGCTTCCAATTTGTTTCTCAAATTTTAATCCGAGAACAAGATAATGATCCTGCACTATTTCAAAGAATTCTTTGGACGGATGAAGCCACATTTACTACATCGGGCATGTTTAACCGACACAATACGCAATATTGGGCAGCAGAAAATCCCCGGAAATTTCAAGCTATTAAATACCAAGGAAGGTCTTCTCTTAATGTCTGTTGTGGTATATTTAACAACAGAATTGTCGGGCCAATATTCTACGAAGGATCCTTAACTGGCGGAAGATATCTCGATCTTCTTGAAAACGATATTGAGAACATTTTAGAAGAATTGCCACTCGAAACTTATCGTAATATAATTTGGCAACAAGATGAGGCGCCGCTTCATGCTACTCGCCAAGTTTTGCAATTCCTTAACCAACGTTACAATGAGTGGATCGGACGTTATGGAACTATTAGATGGCCACCTAATAGCCCCGATATTACAATTTGGGACACCTTTTTATGGGGCCACTTGAAGAATGTTGTTTACGAAAACAGGAATGCAAACACGGAAAAAATTAGAGGAAAAATTGTAATTGAAATCGATCGTCTTAACCAAGAACTCCAAATAATATTGACGAGATTAGAAAGGTTAAGGAGGGGATACCGATCATGTTTCGAAAATAATGGAGGCCATATAGAACATTTAAATTATTAACATTATTTTTATCGTTGTCAAATAGTTAGTATGTGTTGTTACTATTACGTTTTACTTTGGATTTTATGTTAATAATTAATTTATTTATTTATTTATTTCTTCAAGCCATACATTCGAATATCGACAAGGCGCCGTCAACTTAATAAATCTTACACTTAAAATTACAATTACAGAAAAATACAATCTACAATAAAGATTACAATATACAAAACAAAATAAATCACAAACCAATACAATGATAAAGATTAGAAATCAAATGAGTAGAGGCAACCTTCCTTAAGATCTTTTATAACATGTTGTTTAAATCTGTTAAACTTTGTTATACTTCTTATTTCTGATGGTAGCTTTAAAGATGCTCTAATGGCTCTATATCGTGGTCCTCTCTCGAAAAACGTTATTCGATGTTCAGGTATGTTAAGGCAATTCTCGGCTCTAGTACCAACCGATACATCACCCCTACGGTTCCTGTTGGTCAGAAATAGATCAGGATGTTTCTTCACAAACAAAACTAGTGCAAGAAAATAAAGGGAAGGTGCTGTTAAAAATCCAAGTTGCGTAAAATATGCCCTACAAGATTGACGGTAAGGCAATTTCAACATGCAGCGAATTAATCGTTTCCGGGCAATGAAGATTTTTTTTGCTCCTGAAGATGATCCCCAAAACATAATTCCATATGAGATTATAGACTGTACGTATGAGAAATAAAATATACGTAGATTTTTAATGGATACTTGATCTCTTATAGAGCGAATCATCATGCATACGCTATTCAATTTAGATCGCAGGCATCCAATGTGAGCCTCCCAAGACAATCCGCTGTCCACATAAACCCCCAGAAATGTCTCCCTCTCGACAATAGGTACCGACCTATGTTGCAGACCAACATGCAGGGATGCGCTCCTGCTCCCGCCAATAATAAACTCCATGAGACCAGTTTTCTGTATGTTTAAGATAAAGTTGTTGGCCTCGCACCAATCAGACATGTGTCCGGCGGCCACAGTGCCAAGCTGAGACAGTTCGCCTCGGGAACCAGCAGACAAAATGACTGATGTATCATCCGCAAATTGACTTATCGCCCCAGGACACTGATCCCCGGACAAGTCATTGAC
This sequence comes from Pissodes strobi, assembly GCA_016904865.1. Classification (NCBI taxonomy): domain Eukaryota; kingdom Metazoa; phylum Arthropoda; class Insecta; order Coleoptera; family Curculionidae; genus Pissodes; species Pissodes strobi. The sequence continues at coordinate 9,416 of JAEQML010077910.1, read as the reverse complement.
ATAAAGCAGGAACAGAAGCGGACCCAATATTGATCCCTGGGGCACCCCCTGAGACACCCTCACAAGCGAAGATACGCGCGGTCCAGCATCTCCCTCAACACACACACACACACACACACTGGTTCCTATCAGACAAATACGATTTCAATAGTGAGGCACCCACTCCCCTCACACCACACGCCTCCAACTTGCCCAGGAGTCTGGGATGGTTTATAGTATCGAATGCCCTTGAGAGATCAAAAAATAATACTGCCGTTATCCTTTTTTTATCTAGCTGATGAAAAATATGGTCGATAATATTAAAAATTGCTGCGTCCGTAGATTTCCCGGACCTAAATCCAAATTGATGTGGAACCAGCATCTTGTTTTGTTGCATAAATATTATGAGTCGGTTATAGATTGCTCTCTCCAGAACCTTCGACACTGATGGCAATAAAGATACCGGTCTGTAATTATCGATGTTGCCCCTGCTCCCTTTTTTAAAAACTGGGATCACCTTGGCTTTCTTCAAAGAACCGGGAAAGACACCCGTTAGGAAACATGTATTAATTATGCCAGTCAAAGGTTCAGCAACCAAATCAGCAACCTTCCTTAACAGAAACACTGGGACTCCATCCAAGCCAGCCGACCGCTTATTAGGTAGACGCCTTATAATGTCAGAGACCTCACAAACATCAACAGGTGTAAGAAAAAATGTTGGGTAAGTATTACTACTTCTGTAGGAATGGTTACTTGATCGGGTAGGATTCAAAAGAAACGCCTCACTAAACAATTCTGCAACCAAATCAGGTTCCTCGACTATTCCCTTAGATGTTTCAAGCCTGATGTATAAGTTTTGATGCATCTTATTCGTAAGTTCATTAAAAATCCCCCAAACAGCCCTAACCTTATTACGAGAAAGTTGAATTATATCATTGTGGTGATTCTTTCTCAACACAGAAATTCGTTTTCTATACATTTTCCTTTCCCTCTTGTACTGTTTTAAAATATTAGAATTGCCAGAATTTTTAGCAATGTTGTACAGATCTCTAAGATACTCAGAAAATGTCCTGATTTCAGGAGTTACCCAATTCTTCGTTTTGTCCCTTACTCTAGAGGTCTTCAAAGGAAAAAATAAATTAAAATAATAATTAAAGATGCTTCCAAATATTTCATACTTTCCATCAGCATCACTCACCGCATTCACCTCCGTCCACCTCTCGCTGATCAGAGCATTTCGAAGTCTTAAAATACCATCATTTGTGTAAAATCTTCGTTTGACGAACCGCTGTCGCCCTCCAACCAACAAATTTACATTTTAAATTTGGGCATAGTGATCCGATAAATTACAATCAAGACTTTCAAACTTAGCAACATTAGGAGGAAAATTACTAAATATGTTATCAATTTGTGTCCCACCCGACTCAGTCTTCCTAGCATCAGACCCTTTGGGAAAGGGAGACAATTGAATCAGACTCGGTGTGATTAACATTAAAGTTTACATTAAAATCACCAGCTAAAATTAAGTATTTCTTTGGAGAAAAGGTTGCCTCCAATATCTCAGACAATTTATTTAAGAAATCCAGGAACACACTGGATGGATATCGATATACACAGATACATAAACATATACTATTTCTAAATTCAAACTCACTAGCGCAACACTCAAAATGCTCATCCAAGCAGCGGTCAGCAACCCGCAAGCTCTTTGTAGCCTGATCATTCCTCAGATATATTGCTGTGCCTCCATCTCTTCGGTTAGCACGAGAAGAATATGACACCAAGACAAAATTGTCAAGGTGTATTGCTTCAATATCCGCACCCTTAAGCCAGTGCTTAGTGACAAACAACAATGTTGGCTATACTTCATCCAATAATATATCTAATTCCATTATTTTATTCTTGATGCTTCGAATATTTAAATGAAGAATCCGAAGATGACGGTAATCATCGTTGATTGAGTTATTGCGACTTATTACTTTCCTTTTTTGGATTGGCAACCCAGGCAAATTTTTTTTGAATAGTCCTGATATTTGGAGTTAATTATATTAGTGCAGATCATTGGAACCCACTGGTCTTTTCCCTCCAGCAGACTTACTAGGCGTTGTTCTAAGTCATCATTACCACTATCCCCTGTTGCTGCTACTTCAGCAATCCACTGGTCTTTTCCCAATCTTAATAATTAAGGTTTTAAGATGTTGTTTTCAGGTAAAACTATCCTTTAAAAATGGCTATTTTCGTTTTTTACAAAAATACAGGGAAGTCAAAAAAAGACCATTTTTACTTTAAAATGAATAACCCTGTACAAACAATTTTATTATTTTTATTAGTGGCGTCTGTACGGGTTTTGAATTCAATATTTTTGAAGAAAAATATGATGCCACTGCTTTTTCTTAAAGTAAAAATGATTTTTGAAATCCCCATTCCTTTCTGAGCAAATATGTCTGTCGATTTTTATTGACATAATATATAATCGTATTATATTTCATTTGTCTTTAATGGAATAACCCATTTTATTGCTGTTAAATGACAGTCAATACCAAGAGCATATACCTTATACACGATTTCACGTTAATTAGCTAGGATGAGAATAATTATGCTGAAATTCAGATAAAGGGAAATTTTGAAGTCGAATGGCTCAAAAACTACCAGTTCAAGTATAGACATACTATATATTTCAAAAATATATACAAGACGTTTCATTTAAGTTGAAATATTACCACTTTCTAGACGAGTCTTTTTTTCTTTTAATTAAGTCATATTTGTCTAACAGATTTCAAAGGATTCTTTCTGATAATAAATATTCCGAACCAGTTGAGATACTTTCTAGGGTACCGCTGGGTTCTATTTTGGGGCCGATACTTTTTCCTATTTATTTATTCCTATGATATTCTTTATTCTATGACACATTGCAAAGTACAAGCGTTCGCAGACGATACGCAAGTATAGAGAGAGAGACTGAGCCCAACATAAACCAGAAGCATCTTGAGTGCTCTTTCAAAGGATCCTAGTCTTGCCCTAAATCCTATTAAATCATGTTTGATGATATTTGGTAATAAAAATTAAGTTAATTTTGTGCAGGAAAGTTTTAATATACATATAAATGGTTCAGAAGTTAAATATGTGGATACTGCAAGGAATTTGGGTTTGACATTTTATGGCCAGCAAGTCATTTTCCAAAAGACATAACATAATATCTTGAATAAAGAAATTTGTATAAATCCCTCGTTGTGACTTTGTGGATGGTTTTTGTTTGCACCAAGAAAGTAAATCTCGTATACAGAAGGTTAAAAATTCGTGCCTTCGCTTTGTGCACGGTTTAAGAAATTTGACCATGTATCACATTTATATAAAGATATAAATTGATTAAAAATGGATGCTTGTAGAGATTACTAATAATCCTGCTTCTGCTGTTTCAATTCGAGAGCGCTTCATTTTTCGCCATGATATTGATAACCTAAAATGTCAGAGGTGGAAGAAGACTAGCAATGCCTCAGCATCAGAGTGCTACGCTTCGGCGCGGTTTTTCGCAAAGACATTTAACGTAGAAGAGACGGGACAAGTGGTTGTTTGTTTTCACCCAACATGGAGTCACATTCTAAAGTCGATGGACGTAGCGTTGCCAAATTTAAAGTTTATCAGTTACTGTAGGAGATGACCCAGAAAATAGCAAATAAACTAGTAAAAACAAACGAGGCACCATGCAGACCTATTGATTTGTTATTTCGATACTGTCACCATAATCACATACTTTTTTCATAACGAATTGTAACACGTCACGGCAGGAACGTCAGACTAGTGAGAACAGTTTGATTACGTGGAGTGACGCCCCCGCCATTCCGAGTTGCCACGGGATGTGGCCCATCAAATCTTATCGTCCTCCCCCAGGCTGGAGAACACCGAAGTACAAAGTCTGGAGTTGATCAATGACAGTTTGTGACAAGAGGGTCTGCATTGTATTAGCAGGCAAGAACGTCAAACTGGTGAGAGCAGTTTGATTACGGGGAGTGACGCCCCCGCCATGTCCGAGTTGCCATCAAATCTCATCGTCCTCCCCAGGCTGAAGAACACTAAAGTACAAAGTCTGGAGCTGATCACTAGGGAGTGACCTAACAAACCCCATTCTTACCCCTGTCAGACTAGGGACCACCAAAGGAATGAGTCTAAGGCCGATCCTTCCCGTGAAAGTGGCACTAGCTGGTAGATGCATACGTCTACTCGCATCGTCCAGTGAAAACCTGTTCCAAAAAAAGGCAAGAAAACCAGGCCATCAAACTATCGCCCAACTGTCTTGCTTCCAATAATCTCCAAAGTCATGGAACGTGTAGTCAATCAGCAACTACTCAAGTACCTCGAAAACAACAGGATAATCAGCGATAATCAATACGAGATCGACAGAAGATATCTTGGCCTATGTCACTCATATATGGAGTAGGGCAATTGAGAACTACGGAGAGTCTCGAGCGATTGCGTTGGATATTTCGAAGGGATTCGACAGAGTTTGGCATGTCGGACTGCTCAACTAACTGCCGTCCTTCGGACTGCCAGCCTCTCTCTGCAGCTTGGTTGCCTGTTTCCTTAAGAACCGATCTCTGCACGTTGCAGCTGATGGACACATCTCAGGCACATTCACCACACTCGCGGGCGTGCCTCAGGGTGCAATACTTTCACCAACTCTGTTCCTCATCTATATTAATGACCTGCTGACCGAAATGAATAATCCTGTTTACAGTTTCGCAGATGACAGTACCCTTGTCTCCCAATTTAGACCAGAAAAACCTTTACCAGCGACTGAGACTTATCAGCGCAGACAGGAGCAGGTTACAGCAATTAATTAAGACCTGGAGAAAGTTCAAACTTAGGGTGACAGAAATTTGGTCCAGTTTAATGCAGCAAAGGCCCAAGAGGGCCAATACGGCGGGCCCTGACATGATTATGGCAGGATCGACCATTCCTTCATCATCGCCAATCGGACTGCTGGGTGTCTCGATCAAAAGCAATATGTTCTGGCATGACCACGTTGCTAACATCGCAAAATCAGCGTCCCAGAAGCTGGGTGCGCTATTTCGCAACAAAAAACTGTATACACTGCAGCAGTTGCTCTTGCTCTACAAAGCGCAAATAAGACCGTGCTTAGAATATTGCTCACACATCTGGGGTGCCGTACCAAAGCACACCCTAAAGCTGCTGGATTTCATTCAGAAGAGAGATGTGCGTCTTGTCGGCGCCCCGGAGTTAACCCGGAATCTGGATAGTCTGGAACTCCGCAAACATGTGACCGAGAGGTCTCTGTTTTACAGATACTTTTACGGCAAATGTTCCCAGGATTTGGCCCGCCTCATCCCGCCCCTGGCAATGCCTGTCAGATAGTCACGACAGACGACATGACCGCACCAATCCGTCATACAACTGAAAACACATAGAACATCGCTATACCAGAACTCCTTTGTCTGGCGCACTGCATTACTGTGAAACTCACTCCCAGGACATCTGTTTCCCTCTAATTACAACCTAGATCTGTTCAAGAACCGTGTCAATCAACATCTTCGCAAACACACCGCTGGTCGAGCGCCATAGGATGTCCCTTTAGTCTGTTTGCCACTGCCATAAAAAAGCTCGACAAACAAGATAGGTAGATCAATAAATGAAAGAAAAATTAACAAGAATACAAACGTCAAACAGAGTACAGTTTTTTTATTATAAATTCATTAATGAAAATTATACATAACCGTAAGAAATGCACGGTAATTTAGGCAAACTACCTACAGCCGCTGAACTATATAATCATTAATTAAAATGATATATCACGGTAAGAAACATACGATAACTAAGGCAAATGACTTACTATCATTTGATTATATATTCATTAATTAAAATGATATATCGTGGTAAGAAACATACGATAATTAAAGCAAATGATCAACAATCATTTGATTATATTATATTCATTATTTAAAATGATATAGACCGGTAAGCTATATACGGTAATTAAGGCAAACTACCTACAGTCGCCTAGCTACAAATCAATTAATCAAAAGGATATATAGCGGTAAGACATATACGGTAATTAGAGTTGTAGACACTAGCCTTTCCTGCGTAGTACGTCTTCACCATATAGTTGCGTAGCTCTGACAAAAAAAGACTCGGTACGGCCAAAGTTTATACCGTACCCTCGACCGTACCCGAATCAGTTAAACAACTCTCCACGTGTTTTGAAGCCAAACGCTTCAATCAATAGGTCGATCTTGACGAAATTTGGCATCATGGTAGATTTTGGATACTCATCACAAAAATCTAAAGTCAATTCGATCGGGCGACGTTTTTTTTTTTCAAGATATTTATCTTCAAAGTGCAAAACCATATTCTCAAGATTAATGTGGCATTCTGGTAGATTTTGGAACGCTCATTACAAATCTCAATTCGATTCGGTGACGTTTCGTTCTGGAGATAGTGATCCTCAGAGTTCAAAACCGTTTTGTCACAGTTTTCCCTTCTTGGTTTTAATTAAAAAAAGGGATAATCAGGAAAAATGGTTTTGAATTTTGAGGATGAATATTGACCTCAGATTCGTGATAAGCGATAGTTTCACTAAATGGAAAGTTGAAAATCAATTTTTCAAAAAAAAAACGTTGAATTTCCGTTTTTCGAAGCAAAAATTGGGAGTATGCAAAAAATAACGAAAAAACAATACACACACTAATACCAATAATTACCAACAAAAATGTAAGAAATAATTTTTATATTATCAGAAGAAAAAGAGGAAAAACCGGCAATAAAGCCCATGTTATTCAAGAATTTGGACGCGATACCACTAAGGATTTTGAATAGAATTTCGAGATTTTGAAAAGATGTCGGATGTGATTTCGAGATTTCGGAAGGACTTCGAAAGGATTGCTTCTCAGAGTTCTTCAAATTGATTCTTAAAAGGTATGTAAAACGCTCAGTTAAAAACGTTTTTTTAACAGAATTATTATTTATTTATTTACAGATTTATTATTACTTTGAAACTTATTATAGCTTATAAAATGTAAGCAAAGTTTTGTGGTAAATAATGATTTTTATATGTTTATAGTTTTTATTAAAATGAAAACCAATTAGACTTAGACAGGGCATTTCGGTCACCATGTTCAGTCATGTTACAAACTGTAATAAACTTCTGTCCGAAAACTCTTCGTTTTTAAGTTATTACAGGATGAAGTTAAAATTTAATTTTTATCTCTTGACTCTTCTTGTGCTTACCGTCGTAAGATTTATGTTATTTTATTTATTCAAATGTTCTGCAAAAAGCATATCTCATAGGAGAAGACGTAAATAAATAGAAGTTTAAAAAAATATATTATTTTGTATTAGCTAGTAGCACTTGAATGTTGAATGCCGATACTGGCTTTTTGTCAATTTTCTTCTTAAGACAGTAATTAAAATATGAAAGAAATAGAACTAATACAAAAGACAAAAAGATTTGAAATAACATGGGAAAGCTCATAATATGAAGAAAGGAAAGAAAACTGACGGGGTAAACAATGGGGGTAGTTTTATGGTTGTCAACCCCAGATATTTTATTCAAACAGGATAGTGGGTTTAGTCATTTGGTACAAAAGATGTAATAAGGATAAGGGGTAATTTAAAAATTTAACCCTATTAGACGAAGTGTGATTTTTATGAAGAATGGGCTCTTTTTGCTTTAGTTAAATCTAAGTCAAAAAAAGATCAGGGTGAAGTGGGGCAGGCTCCAAGAACTGGCAACACATCAAGCTCTAGTTCTAGTGTCACATTACATAGATTCATGGATTTTTCAAATAAAGCAGCAAGCAAAGCCGGAGAAACTGTTTGCAAGAGCAATTTTTTTATGGTAGTGGCACACACACTAAAGGGAGATCTTATGATGATGCTGTGCGCTAGACAAAGGAGTTCTTGTAAAGCAATGTTCTAGGTGTTTCCAGTTGTATGACGAACTGGTGCGCTCTTGCTGTCTATCGTGACTGTCTGACAGGCGTTGCCAGAGGCTGGATAAGGCGGGCCAGACCCTGGGAACATCTGCCGTGAAAGTATCTGTAATCTCGGCCACATATGTCTGCGGTGTTCCAGACTGTCCAGATTCCGGGTTCATGTATAGCGATGTTCTATGTGTTTTCAGTTGTATGACGGACTGGTGCGCTAATGTCGTGACTGTCTGACAGGCGTTGCCAGGGACGGGATGAGGCGGGCCAAATCCTGGGAACATTTGCCGTAAAAGTATCTGTAAAACAGAGACCTCTTGGCCACATGATTGCGGAGTTCCAGACTATCCAGATTCCGGGTTAACTCCGGGGCGCCGACAAGACGCACAGCTCTCTTCTGAATGAAATCCAGCAGCTTTAGGGTGCGGCACCCCAGGTGTGTGAGCAATATTCTAAGCACGGTCTTATTTGCGCTTTGTACAGCAAGAGCAACTGCTGCAGTGTATACAGTTTTTTGTAGCGAAATAGCGCACCAAGCTTCTGGGAGGCTGATTTTGCGATGTTAGCAACGTGGTCATGCCAGGACATATTGCTGTTGATCAAGACATCCAGCAGTCCGATTGACGAGGATGAAGGAATGGTCAATCCTGCCATAATGATGTCGGGGCCCACCGCAAGAATACCGTGAAGGCATTTTTTGAAACGGTGTTCCAGGAGCATGTTCTTGCAAACTGTTGCTCCAACTTTGCTTCCTCTACTTTATTTGAAAATCCATGAATCTATGTAATGTGGCACTAGAACTAGAACTTGATGCGCCACCTGATGTGGAGCCTCCTCCACTTCACCCTGATCGTATTTTGACTTAGTTAACTAAAGCAAAAAGAGCCCATTCTTCATAAAAACCACACTCCGTCTAATAAGGCTAAATTTCTAAATTACCCATTATCCTTATGATATCTTTTCTACTAATCTAACAAACTTGGGGCGATAGAAATTTGGTCCAGTTCAATGCAGCAAAGACCCAGCCACGTTTACCAAAAGGACCAATACGGCGCAAAATGTTTTTGATTCACAACAAAAATTTGCTGAGCAATCTGGAAAATAAAGATGAAAAAACTGGAATATGCTGTCATCCAAGGTCTTGCTGCAACCGATGATGCTGATACTTTAATTGTGCAAACTGCTATTAAGGAAGCCGATAATAACCACGCGGTAGTTGCTGTCGGACAGGATGTTGACCTTTTCATTCGTCTAATTGCTATTTGTCCTATTGATAAAGATGTTCAAGAAAACATCAAGGAAAGGGCATATGGTTCTCTCGATTTACAAAATTCGGAAGTCCTTTATAACTGTAAAAGAAATATGTTATTTGCTTAAGCATACTGCTGGCAGGAACGTCAAACTGGTGAGAGCAGTTTGATTACGGGGAGTCACGCCCCCGCCATTCCGAGTTGCCATGGGATATGGCACATCAAATCCCATCGTCCTCCCCCAGGCTGG
>JAEQML010077909.1:0-12675 GCA_016904865.1 Pissodes strobi | reverse complement strand
GAATATAACAAAACTACTAAAAGTAAGTTATCAGGAGAGTGACAAAAATATTCCAAAAATGAAAGTTTTACAGATAATACATATAAACACTACACACAAAGATCGCTTGCCTATAATGAACAAAAACTTGACTAGTACACCTAGCACGAACAAAAAGATCTCATGATAAGTATTTTTCTAACAAAAAGTATATTTTTCACAACCAGGATAGATATCCAACAAAATCAAAAAAATATCCGAGGATAAGATACCCTAATAACAAAATGATAAAAAAAGAAATATCAGAACCGATTTTTACCAAAATGGTACGTATACACTAAACGGTTCTATCAAACGTATAATTTTTTCCACTCTGTGCATTTTACATCAAGCTTATATCTCAATGAAATGCTAGATCTGCTATGTTTTTAAAAATCCATTAAGTGAATTTCCTTTTTAAAACTCGGTAAAAATTGTGCTTGTAACTTCTCATGTGATGTTTTGTTTAGTTATGTTTAAAAATGGACACTTGCATTTTTCCGTGTTTAACTATTTGAAAAAATCGAATATAGCTTTTCAATCATATTTGTATGTTCTTTATTTTTTAGCATTCAAAAACATTTATTTTAAATATATATATTTATATTATTCGTTTTTCTAACTCCCGATACATATTACGAAAGAGTAACGATAAAAGGTAGTATTCCTTCCTAACAAATCACTTAAAATGACTTTTCTTTCTAAACATTAAACTAAAAATTAATTTTAATATTAAATTAACTCTGACACAAGTTTCAAAAACAATGGTTTAATAAATAAGGAAGCTCTTAAAATATATTAAGAATATCATTTCTACCTTGAGTTGGCTTGTATATATTCTGAATTTCTCGAGGCTCTAAATTTTATGAAAAATAACTTAGAAATACTAGTTTACACCAACTACTAATTACTAATTATACCGCTAATCTGAATGGCGATGCTTGGGTGAAATTTAGTGTTGACGTACTTGATAAATAACTTGGCCAGTGTTTTTCATAAAAATGAGCGTTCAAAATAAAAAAAAAACACATAGGGTAAAGTACGGATAGATGCCGCAGGGGGAGAGATGCCGCAGATCACGTGACGCGGAAACTATGTGCACTTGACAACAATGGTCGACGGGATCAAAAAGTTATTTAGCCAGTATTGTTTTGCTCGTGGTTGGTGTTTTGATTGAGCACGCATTTAGACGGTAATTGTGAGAATAAAGTTGGTAAGATACACTTTTATTGCTTAAAATTAATTTGTATATTGTTAATAGTATTGGGGAAGTATGTTTAAAATAAAAAAATGTGATCATTTTACTTTTATAGTATTATATAGGGCATATTTAAGATTTTGTTTTGTATTCTCGGCTACAGATTCATTAGGCGCAGGCCTGGGACGGGGAGGCATCTATCCGTACCAAAAAGGAGAGATGCCGCACTTTTTGGTACGGAATGATGTCACAATATTCTTAATAATAATATAGCATAATTTTACATTGTATAGATTATATAGGGCATTTAAAACATTTTGCTTTATATTTTTGTTACTGATCCATATGGGGCATGCGTTGGCCGTGAGGCATCTATCCGTACCAAAAATGAGAGATTACAGTAAAACCTCCAAAACAGTTGACTGGATTTGCTGCATAAGATGCGACAACTGGCTGCATGAGACATGTACCATGTACTTAAACATTTGCAACCCATGTAAACGTGCGGAATTACAAGAAAAATTTTCGGCATCTCTCCCTTATGGCAATTAACATTGGGCATCTTTCCGCGCGGCTGTAGGCATCTCTCCGCATCTAGGGGGAGAGTTGCCGGAAAACACTTTTTCTTAGTTATTTTCTTTTTCAGTAGTAGAATATTTTTTATGTTGTTTAAATGCCAATATTTCAATTAGAAATAGATTATAGAATGTTTATGTGTTTTTTGAAATACAAAGTTTTTGTTAAGCGAATTTTTACAATTATTTTACAAAAAGTGCGGCATCTATCCGTACTTTACCCGAATAAGGGGTGGCAAAAATTGAGATTCTTCGAAATGACACAGATTTTAGACGCATAAATATCTATATTCTGTGTACCAAATTACAAATCCATTCAAATCAAAAGATCTTACTTACCGTACTAAATAACGGATGTTACATTAGCATTTACAATGCAAAAAACCTCTAATTTAATGTACTTAATGTTTCGATTCCTTTTAAAGAACCGCAACAACTAGAGCATCACCATCACCACGTAGGTAAATCTGGCTAGTCTTGTTGTTTTACTCTTTAGCTTATGTCCTAGTAATTTTACGTGTATATATTCGTATTGACTTTACTTTCCCATGTTTTTCTCGATCTAAATTGATGTTTAATAAGAAACTGTCCGCTTTCCCTATGACTTTCTGACTTGTTTCTATTGTTTATTACGTGACATATCTCCGAACGAAAAAGTACATAATATAGATTTTAAATATTGAGTATACACGTTAAAATTACTTTAAGAATTTGTCATAAATTTATCTGAAAAAAGGGGTTAATGACTTCATTTATTAGCCTAGATGACTGACTTTACAAATGTTAATACGTTTTCTTTACAATACATACCTACCTATATTCTTTCGTGATTTTTTAGATGTCGCTTCCTTGGAAATGGTCCAATCTAGCGAGGCAACGTGACTATACAATAGTGAAAAAAAAACAGTCCGTTATTTTATATGAAACGTACTACTTAGAGTGGTACAAATTAACCGAATAGGCTTGTTCTTTTAAACTGTTTCGGTAATAGAAAAACGGCAAGTTTATTTTGAAATTCGTTAAGGTGAACTCATCCACCCATAACAGTTTAGTATTTTAACAAGGCTAAGATTGATTAACTCAACCTGCTCTGAAGGGTTTCAGAGCAATTCAAATTAGAATTTAAGCGTTTTCGAAGAACGAAATATCAATATCAAAATCCAAATTACGTGTCAATTTCAATGAAACTATAATTAATTACTTAACATATATGTAACTTAAAAAATGAAAATGCACGAAATAAGTATCCGCAAAAGTGCACTTGTGCATTTGTTTAAGATTTATTAGTATTGATTAGCTCTGCATGGTTAGTTAAATTGGTTTGTTTGGAAAATATTAATTCAGTTAGTGTGAATCGATATTTTACTCTAGAGTACGATAAGTATAGCATTTTGCAGTTGTAGAAAAATTATCGTAAGTAATTGCACAAGTGCATCAAAATTACCGATAATTTTGCATGACAGCGTGTTGTCTAAAAACTGCATGAGTTCATTTTCATATTTTGGAGAAAGAGCCCGACACCGAAGGTGGAGGGCTCTTTTTCCAAAATATGAAAATGACCGAATGCAGTTTTTCTAAGACAACACGCTCGAATGCAAAATTATCTGGTTATTTTGCTGCACGAGTGTAATTCGGGGGAATATTTCCCGAATAAGGACATGGTTTTAAAAAATACATTTTTATTCTTTTTTTAATACAAAAACGTACATGTAACTGCAAACAAAGTAAAGAGACACAAAAATACGATTTTTTTAATCCGAAACGAGGCATTTTTAATACTTAATATATATTCACTTGACTTTGACGTTATTTATAAATGCAGTCATCGTGATTTTACAATGGAATTACCATAGATACGTACGATGCAATTATCGCTGTGCTCTTTCGGTTTCTACAGTGCAATTATCGCTGTAATTTTCCGAGAACTGCACTCCTCTAATGGGATTTTTTATACATGAGGGAAATATTCTTTCAAATTGTTTCATTGGTAAAATGATATTTTCGCTCATATAATATGACGTGATATGGAAACAAACAAATAAGGGAATCACATTTAAGGCTTCAAACATTTCACTAAAAATCAATGGATCAGTTACAGTTTGGTAATCTCATTTCATATATTAAATAATTAAACATCAATTAATTTTCAGGTCTTCGACTAGCCCAAACTGACCCATACAAAATGCACATGAGCATTAAAATATCATTATAATTATGTAAAATATAATATGTAACCTTAATTATTGAAAATCACTACAGATTTATTAAGAAAGAAGTTTTTCTTCACTTCACGGATTGTTAGAACTATAGTTAATCTCAATCTGTCATGAATTAAACATTGCTTTAAAAACAAACGGCAACAGATTTACTAAGCAGCTATAAAAATTTCTATAAAATTGATTTATTTCTAAGAATCTTACGCATTTTATACACGAACTGCTTTGTGGATCAAAAATTAGCTTCACTTAGTAAAATCGGTCTCACCAAAAAAGCTGTGACTAACAACTCCGATTCGCATAAAAAAAAATCGTCATTGATGGATTTTACCAATATTTCTACAACTTTATCACAGCATTCATTAACGATTCAATTCAAAGTTGTACATTCAAGTGAATGTCATATATTAAAAGTAGAAAGTGTTATAAACAACACTTTAGTTTCATAGAGAGGAAATGATAGCATGTATTCCAGCAGGATGACAGAAGCTGCTAGAAACATGTGCGCTCAGTGCATTAAAACCATTAAAACTGACTGATAATGTTTTAGGTAATCTTTGAAACACTTTCTAGCACATAATGGAACTATAAGACAGAATTCTATCAGTGTCTCGCTAAGACGATACAGTACTTCAACGGTTTCAAACATTTCTGAGAGAGCCCACCAAAATAAATCTAATCTGGTACGGGATGCATTAATACACTCCGTACATGCATTCGGCACCTAGGGGTTATTATTGGTCAAACCATTTAAAATTTGAGCTTCTATCCAATTAACGCTCGGGTACGAAAATCGTGTACGGAATGTAATAAATACTTTTGCAGTGTAAGTATTTTCCGAAGGCTTCAAAGAGTATGGTAGAAGTTCGGAAAGGATGAGAGGCGTCTTTTAAAGACAAGCGTTTGTAGTTAATACTGTTAAATTCACGCATGGCCCTGCGCTCGCTCCGGGGCGCATCCAAACAAAACGAACCCAAACTAACCTAAACCAACCCAAACTAAACCAAATGAAAAAAGAAACAAACATAACTTTTAAAAAAATTCTTGCCACTGACGGAAACCGAACCCGGAGGCAACCTGAAGCATCGTATCACATGCGCAGCATCTAACTGCTGCCGCGCCACCAGGCTTGCTGAAAGCGATTCACTGGACCGCAAAGACATGCTGCTCCATAAACTGTTATTAGATTTCGTACCTGAATTTGGCACCGAATTACATTCCATACACGATTTTCGCACGTTGATTGGATAGAGGTTGAATGGTTTAACCAATAAAAATCCCCTAGGTGCCAAATAGATGTACGGAATGTATAAATGCGTACATACCTACTCTTTCACGGAAGTAGATATGTACATTTTCGGCACTTTTGCGGGGTATCTTCTTGATTTTTAAAGATGGCTAAAATTTATTAGAAACAAAATCGATGTAAGTAATTATTATACTAGAGATGTAATACTTTCAAACAAAATAAAACAATAATTAGAATGCAAAGTTTTTAAAGATGGTTTTCAAAATGATGGCCATATTCCCGTATGGAAAATTGGCACATTTTCGTTATTCTTCTAATAGCTTTCAAAAGAATCATCCATCCACCCATCTTTGAAGAAAGTTATCGTCTAAAAATGCCCTTAAAAGCGCGGAGTTGTGGCTTGGGGCACCGTCCTGTTGGAGATAAACGGCATTATAAAAGGTCAATGGAACATTTTCTGTAGACTGTAGTCTTCCAAAAATGAAACACGAGACCCCAACCCCAAAGCGTCCTTATTGTGCTCGCTCAAAAATTAAATGGTGATTTTCTGCGGACCAATTTCTTATATATATTATATATTCTTGGTATCATGGCGACTGAAAATTCCCGCACTTGAAAAATAAGGTTCATCGGACCAGATAACGAGTCTGCCAAAAGATGCCTACGATTCATCAATATGGATTTGTTGTTAATACCATTGGCAAAAGAATTTTATACAATTATATATTTTCAGAAAGCCCATTAAAAAAAAACATATGTCTGCTTCACAACTAAAAAACGGAAGATGTTAGAAAAACTGACTGTGCCACTGGATTCTACGGAAAAAATTTATAAGAACACGTTTAAACTTCTTAGATAAGTTTAAAGATAACTGATACACCCCCGGGTGCCTCAAACGTCATGCTTTTCAATTCCACCCTGCATCTTAAAAACCAAAAAGGCCATGAATATTTTGCTGGCGCCATCTTTGTTTTCACAAAAAAGTAGGGCACTGTCGCGAAAACCGCGACCCTCTATCTAGGGAGATATCCTCGAAAAGTGCCGAAAATGGGATACCTTGTATGTGAGTAGAAAAATAAGACGGCGAAAAATATTTGAGAGAACGACTAAAAAGTAAGAAATATGAGAACAGTGTGTTAAGGAAAAAAAATCGAAATGTCACACGTGAATTAGAGTGACTGATCTATAGGTGCTACTAAATTGTTCAGTTGTCCCCAGCTCTTATTGGTCACAATCAATTCGAAGTAGGACTGGACAATTCCCTATGAGCATCACATCTGGGATTATATTTATATTTTTTAATAATGGTGTTTTAATATTACTGATGCTAACGGAAAAAATTAAAGTGTATCAGTTAGTGTCTGATACTCGTTTATAACATGAACAAATTCGTAGCACTACCATAAAGGTATCCACGATAACCACTACAAGCGTTTTGAATATGGAGAGCTTTTTTTCTTAATAAATAATTTATTCATTTTAGTTTATTTACAAGGCGATCTAAACCAATATAAATTTGTTTATTTTCTCGTATTTCCCCTCCTGGAAAAAAAGCTCTCCATACTCAAAACGCTTGTAATGATTATCGTGGATACCTCTACGAATTGTTTCTTGTTATAAACGAATATCAGACACTAACTGATACACTTTAATTTGTTTCGTTAGCATCAGTAATATTAAAACACCATATTAAATGTAATAAAAACCAGTTTTTAACGTATTTTCGTATGTTTGGATGTATTATTAGGAGGCCTATTTTCCACAATGCTAAAAATTCTCAATAATAAGCCTTCTTTAAAAATATTAATTTTCTCGCACGAGAAAGACAAATTCTAGTGCTGTCAATCTGTGGACACGGTTCTACTTTCCCCCAGGGTGATTCCCAGAGAGAACAAGTTTTCATACAAAGATATATCATAAAACAGTTCGTTTTTGTACAGTGTAACCAAGATTTTATGATATGGAATTAAAAATACATCTCGGTACACATGCAATAGTAAGCAATAAATATCAGATATTAACAAAAATATGAAGGTGCATATACACGCAAGGTTTGAATTTGTTTCGTTTTTGATCTACAGGTGGTTAAACACAGAAGAGTAATACATATAAAAATCCTCGTAAAAATCCGAAAAAAATATAATGGTTTTTTTTTTTCCGTGTATTATTTTTAATTTACAACGAATTTCTTTTCTAAATCTTGCAAGAGTTTTAATAATACCTAAGCTATTGAATCAAAAATATCAAAGACGCATGTGGCACTAAATGCTCAAACACTGTGCCCAATTTTATTTTATTGCATTTTTTGATCTGCAAAATATCGACCGATAAAAAAAATAAGTAAAAAAATACGTTTGACATCTCCTGTATCTCCAACTGTTCAACACTATACCTAAGAAACATCTTGCATGTTTTGAAAATGAAGAGAATCTCGTATCTTTGAAAATAAATAGTTAAAATAATGGAATTGTCCACATTATTTTTCCATCGGTTTGAGACATCGACTTCAAACTTGGTACAAAAAATTACAAATGGGTGGGAGAGAGAAACGTATATTGCGGCCTTGAATGACAATAATGTTAAGCGTTTGTCGTTTGTAATCTTTTGTCCCCAGACTCACCAGTGGCGTATCGGTAGGTAAGGAACGGCTGAAAAGAACATTATAATAAAATATAAATTTACGACTCTGCTGTTCTTGTTAAAACAGCTTTAGGTCCATAGATGATTATCCTTTAGGGATTGATAGATTATAAAACGGTGCTTCACACACTATTAGATTTAAATATTTTTAAAAATCATAAATTATTGATGGAAGAAAGAAAGTAAGTACCAATACAATAGTTGTTTAACATAATATTTGCTTTGATTGCGAAGGTATACAATAATTCTTATGGACGTAAACTTGAAGGTAGACGAAGTTGAGTTAAAAGAAAAACTGCAATTTCGGACTTGCCTAAATTTGTTTCACGACAGGACGTTTTAGACCGGATTAAATCACCGACCGATACCAATATTTGATAAAGATCGGTGATTTACTCCGACGAAACGTCGTGTTTTCAAATAAATTGATAATTGATTCAATAAAAGTCCGAAATTGATTTCGGATAATCGGCTAAATTTAACATTGCAGATACATAATATTACTGACTATGAATAATCATCAAAAACTTATACAGAGAGATAAAAATAATCAAATCAATCAATGTAATAATGAGGAACATACAGGTGCTTCACTCACTTAGGTGCCGCTAAAATGATTATAGACTTAGGAAAAAAGATGCGTATTTTGAAACAGTTTGGATTGCAATTATTGTAATTGTAAATTTAAATTAAATACATAAATAAATATATTTTAATATTATAATATAAATACATGACATAATATTAACGTTTGCCATAAAATCTAATTAATGACTAAATTGTTTATAAAAATAAAAACTGTTCTGCAACATAAAATGATACAATCTATACATGATTGACAAAAATCGAGGTAAAAACTCAAACTTTACCTTATTTTTCCATAGAAAATATACATTATGTACCGTGAGATTATGACTTTTTCCTATAAAGTGTTACTCTTAATTATTTCTCTATTAATATAACAATAGTAAAAATAAATATTAATATTGTAGCTGGGTTTAACCAATTTCTTATTGCCTAATGCGTTATAGCTTATTCTTAACTGGTGTTTTTAAATAATGGCGTTTATTCGATTTATTAAATTTATTTATTTAATTTTTAAGGACATCCTTGAAATGTTTCCAACTGTTAAAAATTAAAATTTAAGGATTAGGGAAAAATTGATACTTATACGCTTCTTCATCAGCAAATTTTCAAATTATTTAAAAAACACGCATGTAACCACAAAACACGAAACTAAGTCTTTGTACTGCAGCAAGACAAGAATTTGGGGTCCTGAGACCCCAGAAACAAAAGTAGGTAAAACAAACCTTGCGGTTCAAAAAAATTGAGGTATTGGGACATTGGGTAGAATAAAAAATTAGGAAGTTTTGTAATCCTGGTTTTATATATGAATCACAATTTTGCAGGGTTCGTCCACCACTGGTTAGCTCAGGCATAAATAACATACTTACCAGTGAAAAGATAAGTACCTATTTAGATGGTCTACTTTTTACATATTATACATTCATGCACCATGATTCTTTATTATAAAGTACAATTTTTTACAAAAATCATTAAAAAGAAACACCAAAATATTCTCTAAAGCACTCGATAGCTCACAAGCAACGTCGCAATCGACCCAGTAAAAAGCAACCCATTCATTTAAATTAGGAATCTTAGTAAAAGTCGTAAAATAAAAATTCAATGTTGCCAGAGTGCTATAATAGAAATAATTTTAAGGAAAACGTACTAGAATTATTATTTACAGAGTGTAGAAGATTTATTAAAAAACCAATTTATCGTGGATGCATTTGCAGATTATTTGTTAATTAGGCAGTCGCGACGAGTTGCCAAATAAATATATATTTTGCTAGCTTTGTAGAAGGTATCGGCAATAAATATGTTAGTCTGGCTATGGTGTCATTATAATAAACACAAGGCGTAATGATATTGGATCGTATTAAAACGTATATAATTGGGTTTCTTTTTTCTTAGGTCTGTGGTATATTTATTATTGTACTCAAAAACACGGTCATACGGTTCAAATTACTTCTCTTACTTCTCATTCCCTCACTGAAAGAGAGGTAAAGGGTAAAGGAGCGGTGAGTTTTACACCTCCTCGCCTTTTTGTTTTAAATTACATTACGAGTAATAATAAGAAATTAATTGCATATAGAACGTATTTTTGTATAAACTAGTCGAAGGTGTTGTTAGTTTGGGTTAATTGAGTCAAAATTATTGTTTGACGGATTTTTGGGGATCACGAACCCAATTTTACCCTTAATTCATAATGAAGTATAATAGTATATTATGATATAAGTGTATAAGAGGACCTTTAAAGCACGCGCGACATATTTCAAAACACGACGCGCAGCGGAGGGTTTTGTAAGTCGCAAGGGCTTTAAAGGCCACTTATACACGTATATCATACGCTATTTTTTATTACGAATGCATCATAATCTCAAACATGTTTTAAATATTAAATTTAAGGGATATATTGACAAATATATTAATCGGTCACATTTGACATGATCAAAAGTTTCTATAGCAACCTTTAAAAAAGTAGGCGCATCATAAACACCATTTTAAGCACGCTGCAGCGTGCGATAATCGTTCATTATGATGCATGCGTAATAAAAAATTATTTATTTTTTGAGTTGTAGTGGTTAAGGCAATATATTGATTGTACAGCAAGATTGTGATGTGTTTTTTCCGTATAAAATTGGGGATAACAGGTATTCGAGTAGGGTTCGTCGGGTTCTTCATCTCGAGCATTCCAATTTTATTGTTTTATACTTTCAAATGGAAACAAGGCTGGGAGAAACTATGATGTAGAATGTAGAGTATTAATTCCAATGGCAGCGGTATCTTTGATCACCAAACGCCAATTAATATGTCTCCCTCTTGAGATGAAAATTATTTTCGTTCCCAGGGGGCGGTTTCAATCATTTGGAATTTGGGTTTAAAAAAATCTCTTCCATATCGAACGCCTACAACCTAAACCAAAACTCAGCTTTCAATGTCAAACCGTTTGAGATCAGTCGTGATAGTGAGTCACTTAAGGATTTTATATGATAGCATAATATATTGATTATCCAATGTCTCGTGCAGCAATTTACGTTTCTTAGCGGCTCAATTTTTCAATGGTTTTCGAAATAATATTTTTAAAAAACTGTTGCCAATTGGTTTCATGCTAATTTGGTTAATAGTTTCTTGATTTAGATTTCTCATCCTTCTATGTCATGATTCTCAAAACAAGTCGGTCATAAGTATAGTGTGACACAAGGCAAGAGTTTAATAAACGGACATATTACAATAATTATTAGTTTGGTCTAACCCTTATTCATGTGTGGATTCCGTCATCCAAACTTGAAATACTACTAGCATCAATATATTTGTCATTATTAAATCTTTGAGTATTGTCGTATTGTTAGGAAACTCATGTTTTGATTCCCAAAACTTAAATAATGAAGCAATTAGAAAAATACCAGCTCGAGTAATGCATGGTAGCCCCAATTTTCAAATCGGAAAGCGAGCTCATAAAAATAGTACAGGTCCTATGGCTACTAACTCTTTTAAAGCAAGAAAAGTCCATCAAATATGGTGAATAGTGTTACCATATATTTGTGGCAATTGGCAACTGGGTAGCAAGCTCAAATACGTATAAACACTATCTATATTACAATTACTAAATTACCGCCACATAGGCGGATACTATTTTTGGCATTACCCACGCAAGCAAAGTCGTGGATATAGTACTAAAATATTATGTTGAAGAGTTGTATATTGCATCAGTTACTATACCTACATGCACATCTTCATCTTCATATCAGCGATGCAAGTATTTTGCAAACGCCATCATGCTTCTGCAGCCTATAAAATAACTTCGCAGATACAGGAACATTAAACGATGTGTGGCAATCAAAACCGCATTGGCTTAAACACTCGAAATGTCAGAGAAAATTAGAATCGACAAATAAATTATTTATGCTTTATAATATAATGGTGAGCTTGCATATTTTATAGCGATCAAAATTGCTTATCTTAAATCTTAAAATATGTTGGGATTTTTGGAAATTTTGGCATGTACGTAACCATTAGGCCACAGTTGTGCATGACAACCAAAATAGAATCTGGAGCGGTGATTACAACTAAGCCCTAAGTCGGAAAAACTTAAAACTACAGTTCGGCCACACATGAATTTTCTGTTTTACCGTATTTTAAATGTTCTTATTTGTATGGTTGTTCTGGTTGGTTCAATATCCTTTTCATTGCAATTCATAAAGGCAAAACTACATTCTAATTCTTCTATTAATTTCGCCCTTTGAACTTTCTAGTACTTCATTAGGGAACAGTATGACGTCATTAAGAATTAGTATAATTTTGAATATAATTCCACCCTGCTACATTTTCTCATCGGCCATAACTAAATAAATGGGATTTTAATGGATCTTATTTAGTTCGGATTCATTTGGTATGTAGGTTAAGGTATAGTAAACATAATACAGTCAAAAGTGTTTCGGCTTATCAACATCGCTCCCGATGGGATATACGTATAAGGTTCTGCCATAGGGCGACTGTAATATAAATGTTAGATATAATGCCTCCGTTACGTTTCGTCTTCAAATATTTGTTTATGCCTGGCTCTCCGCTCGCTTCGAGGGCGCAACCAATAAAAATTAACCAAAACTAACCCAACGCAGGAAAAACAACTACATTTATATTACGATCGCCCTATGGCGAGATCCTATCGCGTCTGTAGTTTACAAATATGCCTCCCAGTGATATGTTAGCGAC
>JAEQML010077908.1:0-12675 GCA_016904865.1 Pissodes strobi | reverse complement strand
ACCTGCCGTCAATGGATGCAATTATTCTTTGGATGTTCACTTGAAGTTCTTCCACGTTTGCATATTTTTTCTTATAAACTTCATCCTTAACGTAACCCCAAAAATAAAAATCGAGCGGGGTTATGTCTGGGGATCTAGGTGGCCAACGAATTGGGCCATTTGTAGCAATCCATTTGTCTCCAAACAGTCTCTGCAGTAGCATTCTTATTTCACCAAATTGATGTTGTCTTGTCGGAAGTAGATTATATTTGGCGTCTTCGTGTCAATGTACCATCATAAAACACAGGTCCAATTATTTGGCTTCTCATCAAGCCGCACCAAACATTTACACTAAATTGATGTTGGGGGTTACTGGGATTAGTGAGGAATAAGTTTTCATGCGACCAATAATGTACCTACATTCTTAGGATTGAATATACCTCTGGTTGAGAAATTGGCCTCGTCACTCCAAATAATGATCTTTAAAATATTATTTTCTTCATGAATATCACACAACCAAATGCAAAATGTAAGTCTTCTTCCCTTATCACCTCACCAGGCAACAGTGTTTGGACTCGTCGATACCTATATGGAATAAACTTATGTTTTTTTAAAACCCGCCAGTGTGTCACCAAAGTAACACCGTACTCTTTTGCTAAATCTCTTATTGTTGTTTTCTTTATGTACCTCCTTCAAAATGGGCCAAGATGTTAATTTCAATATCTTCGCTTATTATAAAAAGTTTTCTCTTTCTCGTTTTCTTTAAAAACATCCTCGTTACTCCTAAATTTTCTATAGAGAACCAAAAAATATCTCCTGCTCGGCAAATTACGTACAGGAAACCTCTGGCGATAATCTTCTAATGCTCTAGCACTATTCTTTCTACACGCTACACTTAAGATACGATTCTAACATATCACATTTTTCGATATGCGTGAAGTTCATTTTAGAATAAATTTAAGCAACAAACAACTGTCAATATTATTACTTTGTCAAAACTCAAGAATGATAAACTAATATGAAAGGATGGCGCCTTCCCATTTAAACACATGTTCACTTTTTTCTGCCCCGTGCCCCGCGGCTCTCTCACCCTCATTGGCGTTTTTGTGACGTAGCTGCGCGCGAATGGCTATCATTTTCACCATTGCTTGCATTGCAATTTCCATGTTTTGGTTCTGTTTTTAGTTCTTTACTCATATTTTCAAATATCTTAGAACTATTGGTAGTTGTGTTTTAGTGCTCTGAACATTGAGAAACCTGAAATGTATTATATTTTCCTTTGATCCTAAAGAAAATCCCATAAACTGAGGATTAAAGCAGGGACCAGAGTGCCTGTTTTGTATGAATATTTTTCAGTGTAGTTTTCATTGACTTTTTATTAAATAAGGTAGGAAGGAAGAACTTTAAATTATGTTTAAATGTAAGCAAGTCTGGGAAGAATAATAATATTTTACTTAATATTATAGAGAAATTGTCAAACTGAGGGTTTTATTACACAGTGTATCACTTGGCTATTTAGGTTTTAAACAATATTTTTAAAATAGCAGGTATGTTTACGAACATACAGTGGAAAGTAATTCTTATTTATAGATTGTTTAGTTTCATAGATTGTGATCTTGCTTATCATGTTAGAATATCATAAATATATTATGTCATACAGCAATCGCTACACTTACTACACTATGGAAAAGCCAGTGTCGAATCACATATTAAGGATTTTTCATTCAGAAGCCCTCATGTTATTAGCATTATGAGTTCACTTACTAGTAAATACACACAAGTTATAGAACTAAGGCTTTCTTAATTCAATTTTATTTTCCATAATTTGAGAATAGATTGTCGAACTCTGAATGCCACAAGAAAATTACTATTTTGAATATCAGTAAACATGTACATAGATACAAATAGACTTGTTTGTAGAATAAAAGGAATTTTTAACTACTTAATGTTCAACTTTTATCTTTGGATATGATATTTTAGTTAGCTACAAATAATATAATAGGCTAAGACTACTTACTTAAAAAGACAAAGTCTGTCATTCATAATTTTCTAGAAAACTGCATCGTAAACCACAGACTGTGATGTGCGTATTTATCAATGAAACTGTGGTACAGAAAGTGGCCAGTGGGTAAACAAACATAGGCGTAGCATTTTTATTTCCCCTAATATTTTTTCTTTCACAAAAATTCAATCGATTACGCAAAAACTAAAAATGGGAATTTGCGGGTCGTTTATAGAGTTCGATTCTTAAATTAAATTTGGATATTGAAATATTGGGTAATTTAAGACCGACAATTTTCAAGTTTGGAAACGAATTTTTTAGCACATAATATAAATTTGATTGTCTTGGGCAGGAATGCTATTTAAATGTATTGAAAAGTCTTTATTAATATTTTAGAGGGATATTAAATTATAAAAGATTAAAAGTCAATAAAGTTCCATCACCATACCTCCAATTTTTTTGTTCATACTGATTGGGTATCAAAACGTATGAAAAAAAGGTATCGACAATTTCGAACACCAAAACTCGTAGCCACAGAATTGATTATAACGTATCGAAACCGGTTTAAATGACTAAAATAAATTGGAACTAACTGAAAATAACCGAAAGTTGTTTGAATGACTAACCAAAAGTAACAAAAAGCACCAAAACGGACTAAAACGTATAGAAACAGATTAAAAATATGGAAGTAAGTTAACTAACCCACATAAACTGAATTTTGGCGACTAACCAACACTAACCAAAAACTTTAAAATTGGTTATAATTAAGGTATTGGAATCGGTTCAAATGACTAAAATAGGTTCGAACTAACTCAAAGTAACCGAAAGGTGATTAAATGACTATAACCAAAACTTACTAAAAGAAGCAAAACCTATCAGAACACATTAAAAATGTTAAAGTTAATTAAAACTAACCCAAATTAACCGAATTTTGCCGATTAACCAAAACTAACCAAAAACGTTAAAATTGCTTATAGCGTATCGGTACCGGATCAAATGACTAAAATATATTAAAATCAACTGAAATTTACCGAATGTTGATTGAACGACTAACCAAAAGCACCAAAAAGTGGTAAAACATATTGAAACAGATTAAAAATATTAAAGTAAACCAACCCAAAATATCCGAATTTTGGCGACTAGCTAGCAAAGACATTTAAATTGGTTATAATAACGTAGCGGAATCGGTTCAAATGTCTAAAATAAATTGGAACTAACTGAGAGTAACCGAAAGTTGATTGAATGACCTAACTAAAACTAACTAAAAGTAAGTAAAACACCAAAAACGGGCTAAAACGTGTTAGAACAGATTAAAAATGTTAAAGTAAGTTAAAACTAATACAAATTAATCAAATTTTCGCGACTAACCAAAACTAACCAAAAACATTAAAATTGTTTATAACGTACCGGTTACCGGTTCAAATGACTACAATATATTAAAACTAACTTAACTTTAACGAAATTTGATTGAACGACTAACCAACACTAACCAAAGCGCCAAAAAGGGCTAAAACGTAATATCGGAAAAGATTAAAAATATTAAACTAAGTTGAAACTAACCCAAATTAACATAATTTTGGCGACTGACTAAAATTAACCAAAAACATTTAAATTGGTTATAATAACGTGTCGGAACCAATTCAAATGACTAAAATAAATTGGAACAACGAAAGTTGATTGAATGACTAACCAAAAGTGAATAAAAGCACCAAACGGGCTAAAAGATATCAGAACAGATTAAAAATGTTACAGTAAGTTAAAACTAATCCAATTTTGGCGACTAACCAAAACCAACCAAAAACATTAAGATAGCATATATAACGTACTGGAACCAGTTTAAATGACTAGTATATATTAAAACTAACTGAACTTTACCGGTAGTTGATTGAACGACTAACCCAAACTAATTAAAAGTAACCAAAAGCATCGAAAAGGGTCAAAACGTATCGGAACATTGAAAATATTAAAGTACCTCGAAACTAACCCAAATTTACCGAATTTTGGCGACTAACTAAAATTAGTCAAAAACATTTAAGTTGGTGATAACGTACCGGAACCAGTTCAAATGACTAAAATAAATTATAACTAACTGAAAGTAACTGAAAGTTGATTGAATGACTAACTTAAACTCACCAAAAGCACCAAAACGGGCTAAAACGTACCGGAATAGGTTACAAAAATTAAAGTAAGTTAAAACCAACCAAAACGAACCGAATTTTGGGGACTAATCAAAAATCTTAAATTTGATTATAACGTATTGGAGTCGGTTCAAATGGCTAAAATAAATTTGAACTAACTGAAATTAACCGAAAGTTGTTTGAACGACTATCCGAAAATGACTAAAATAACCAGAGGCACCAAAACTGGCTAAAACGAATCGGAACAGGTTAAAAATATTACAGTAATGTTATAGCTAATTATATATTATTAATATATTTGCCTATCTACAAGTGGAGGGTAATTTTTTTAGGTCTCCATATCTGCACCTTTCTGTATTTATTTATTTTTTAATTATGATAATCTTTAATATTAATCTAAAAATGCATTTTTTTAATTCAAAATATTATAAACACTCGTAAATATACAAAATATTTACTTTTTTAAACTCTTCTTTTAAAAACTATTTGAATTATAACACATATCACATTTTTGCTTTTCTATTTATCATTTTCAATGTCCCCCCGGTTGCATCTTTGCGAAGGACTGTGAATTTTAATTAATTAAAAATTAAAGATATTGCAATACACCATAATACTAAATCAAATCGCCTCTTTTAGGATAGTATATACATACTTTTATCGTAATAGATGTAAAATTGCCTTTTATAATATTGTAATGGCGTTCAAAATGTTCCAATAATTAAATGGAGTAGGACTACTGATTTCGCTATTGAAAAATCAAAAATAATAATCACAACACAACAATAAAAAAAATCTCAAAAGAACAAATCAAAGCATAGATAGAGATTAAGAAAATACCAGGCAAAATTATTTTGACAAGTTTTTAAGTCCTGAGATTTAATTTTAAGTAGGTATACAACGCCTATTTAAATCTAGTTGAATAACTAATATATATACAAAAGTGTATTCATTTCTAAATAAGACAGCTTTTGCAAGTAAACTTCTAACTCTTGGTTTCTGAGAAAATTCACGCTTTTTAATTTTCATAATGTATCCTGATTTTAAAATAATTTCTTAACACTAATTTATTAATTCGGTTCCATGGCAATTTAACGGGTCATCTTCATATATATGGTCCTCAAACCAGTCCAGTAAAAGTAGATGGCAAGGTTTTAAAAGTATTTATAAGCAATAATATCATTCAGTTTTCAGAAGTGTGTTTATAATGCGCGCACCACAAGCCTAGGACTCGTCAGACGGTAGGACTCGTGTAGACCATTAAGACGAAAATATCAATTATGCTAGATTAGTTTTATTTTTGATTTGCGGTTATAATAAACTTGTAAAGTGTTATTAGAAGCTAATTGTCATCTACTTGTACTTGAACTAGAAACACATGCATTATTTTATTGCTTTGTATGACCTTCGTGGGACGTCAATGAAATATGAAATGACATTTAATACTCACCGATGAAACAAAAGTTTTGGAAAATTCCGACTTGTTTTCTTGCAAACTCTACGATGAACCATGATAAAGTATTATACACTAATTTGCCACAAAAAGTCTTACAAAGCATTAAAGAACACCACCCGATATAAGATTTAAAATATGCCGTTTTACTACTAGTACGCCATCCATGTTGTCATTCAGCCGGAATCGACCGAAAGTAGACGAGACGTAGCCGAAGCAACCGAGACCGCTGCGCGGCATTGCCACTTTTATTTATAAAAATTCCCCGCATCCTTGATGACAATATTTCAAATTCTAAAGTAGGTAATTACGTATGTTTTTTTGGTAATTAACGTAGATTTAAATTATGTATTTATAGAATAACAAATGTAACATGGTGCAATAAATTTAAAATAGTAAGTGCCATTTAAAAACAAAATATACCTAATTGAGAGTTAAATTCACTGATTAATAAGGAAATATGGCAAACATGCTCTTGTACCACAGTGTGTGTTAGAATGAGATCTAATTTTGGGGTACGTGCAAAAAGTAAATAAATGTATCTTTATATTTTATTTTATCTAATATAATGAATAAAGTTTTAAGAGTATCAATGTCGTGAAACTCATGGCTAAGTCTGGTAATAAATCCGAGAGTTCTGGATGTTTCACTAATTATTGTCAAAGGTTACACCAAGATCCCTAAAATGTTCTGACCTAGGTAAATGTATATTGTTTATGGAATAAAGGTGTATAATTGGGTTAAGTTAAACACTAAGCTTATATGTAGTATATAAATAGATTTCATTTATTGATCTAAAAACTAACTATTTTCACAGTATATTTGCCCACTGACTCTGATATATTTTTTTTGATCATGCTTCATTCCCTATTGCTCGAACAATATGAAAACTTATTTTTGATTTGCTCAAGGGAAAATATACATCATCGAACATTCAATATTCTTACTTTGTAAAACATTTTCATTAGAACTTTAATTTACATTTTGGTCGTCCACAAGGGGACATTTGTTGTAAGTGTGGATATCTAGATCTTCAAATAAAAAATCCTTCTCTTGGAGATGCCTTTAAAAGAGTAGGAACCTCCGAACTAGCTGTACATAGAAGAAGAGCAAAATAGTTTTGCTAAAGAAATCTAACGATGAGTGCAAAATCGTGATGAATTGGCAATAACACAATTCGCCTACATGCAAAATGTACACTTACAAGAATTTGCAGATCAGGACTTGTTTTGTTTAACACAGCTAACAGTTAATATTTTTGGTATGCACAACTGTAAGACTGCAAATCATTAGTATGGTCATCAGCATATGATGTAGTATGCACACATAGATGATATGGAAAGGGTACAACATAGGTTCTTAAAGTTGCTTTACCTGAGGACTCATGGTTGCTACCCATCCTCAGGGTTTTCCTGAGAACTTGCTTCAAATGTTTGACATGCAGTCCCTTAAAACTAGAACAGGCTACTCTTCCCAAGAATTCCTATTTAACTTACTTAATAATCTTATTGAATGCCCTGATCTCCTAAATAAAATTAACTTTCTTGTTCCTCGCATGGGCTCCCGTCAGAATTTAACCTAGAGCAAGTCTTTTGACCCATTTATACAATGTGCAAAACACAATGCTTGCGGCAAGAATTTTGATATATTCAATAGTTCTATCGCTGTGATACGGACTCTCTTCAAAGAACATGATCCTGACCGTGTATCATGACTCTCCTTATCCTGACCTACCTACTGCTAATACCTCCCTATTATTGATTTGATTTGTTTTATTCTTTTTTATTGTAAAATATTTTATAGTTCATGATGTTCTACTTATGATTTTTGGATACTTTACTGTAGATTATTGTATGTATTTCATAGTTTTAAGCTTAATTAGGTGCTTTGATTATCTTTGTAATCCTGCTTTGTAATTGGGTCCGAACCTGTTAAGCAGTGTAACTAAATAAATAAATCAAAACAAGAGAAATTATCATGGAATTATATAAAGACTCACATCTGGGTGATGATCCGGTAACAGTCAGAGATTTGTTAAACCTTGAAGAAGATTTGCTTCCTGTATTGGTTATGCTTATAATAAGCATAGTGCAAGAATCGTGATGACTTGGCCGTAATACAATTCGATTACATGCAGAATGTACACTTACCAGTAGTTCCAGTTCAGCACTTGTTTTGTTTAACACAGCTAACAGTTAATATTTTTGATATACACTACTGTAACACCGACAAAACATTCGTCTACATTTACCATGAAGATATCGCCAGTAAGGGACCAAGACCAAGGCTTGGAAGTTTCTGGAAAAGAAATCTTAAGAGGTTATCACATGATTAAGGCATTGATTATCATATAATTATGGCATTGCTTATATTGTGATATTGGTAGATTTTGTTGCTGTAATGAGTATCATTTAAAGAAAATTATTGAATATGCTGATTAATGAATCGATTCAAAATTCAAATTCAAAAAGTAAACGAAAAGTAGTAAAAATCAAAATTGCACAAAATGTTAGTTAGTCCCTTTCTCAAATAAACGATTCATATGTGTTTCAGATACCATTATGTCAAGATCAGGATCAAGCTGTGCTGGTTTTGGCAATAACAACACTTATTCTATTAAGCAAAGTGGTGAAAGAAAAATTATTTTACATGTGCTTCCCAAACCAAAGGATATGGTGTCCCAAAGTGTAAGAAAGGAATGGATTAGCCGCTGTAGTAGACAGGATAAATTCAACCCTGACACTAGCAGGATTTGTTCAGATCATTTTGTGATTATTTTTTATTCTTGGCTAAAGTTTGCACCACATGGAAGTAACAATATAATTTAGTTTTAATTATATATAGGAAATTTTGTACTTTTGACTTTCCGTGAACAATTTTTTAAATTCAATGATTTTTGTATGGTGTAAAATTTTTGTACTACTATTTAATAATAATAAATATAATAATGGTGTATTGCCCATTTTCGCATATTTATGCTTTAAACAGTATATATAAAATATAAAAGTTAATTACTTAAGAGTAAATGTATAATATAGTTAAGAATGTTAAGAGGCTTTAGACAGTTTATAATATAAAAGTTAACTCAGGCTCAGGAGTAAATGTATAATATAGTTAAGATGCTTTAGACAGTATGTATAAAATACGATATAAGATAACTTATATAACTTATGCTGTATATTGAGGACGTAGAATTAACAATACAGTTAATATTGAAATTGTGGAACATATCATATACTGTGCATATGAACATACAATACTGTTGGAGATGAGACTCAAATTTGTACAGACTATAGTAAGCGACTTACAGTAATATTTTTTTCACCACTCTTAAATGGATTTATACTAGTAGGTATATTTGATATTTGTGGGAAGAAGGTTGTATATGGTAATACCGATGTGATAGGTACTTTTTAACAATTTAGTTGAAATGGTAAAGATAGGCCAAATAATGAGATCTTTACGGAGATTATAGGAATTATTTTCGTTAGTAAGCTCACAGTGCTGATCCAGTTTTCTTAAAACATGTTGTAAGAACCGATCGGTTCAATTCAAATAGTTTTAGAGCAGCCGGACTATTATGATGAAGCTGATAGCACTTTCAAAGTTGAAGACATAGAAACAGCTTTGGATGAAATAGAGAAAGAAGATGCTTCTTTTAATCCTATTGTGTATCATTTGCAAAATTTTATATAAGTAACAAGATGTGAGGGTTATTATATTGTAACTTTTAAAATACTGTTTACTTGAAGTTCTTAGTTGTAGCTTATATATTCATTATTCCACTCTCACCTCTCCAGAAGTGAATTGCGTAGCACATTTTAGAGTGAAAGTAACCAAAGCATACTTACTATTTGAAGCACTGTGGGTGATGTAACTTGTTGCAATAGATGCATAGAGTACTGAAGTTCTTTATCAATAGTGAGTCCAGGGATTTTTATCTCTGCTAGGTTACTCAGAGTGGTTTTAGTATTAAGGTGTATATTTGATGTATGTGTGTGATGTTCTGTTTCTTGAATAACATATAATTTGTTGTATCAAGGTTGAGTTAATTTATTTGCATTATAGCAGTGTGCCAAGTAGATGATTACTTTCTCTGTTTCAGTTTTTAAATTTTCATAGTTCCAATCACCAATAACATGTTGTGCCATCTGCGTAGATTATGATCTTTTTCAGATACATCTTATGTAAGGCCATTCACAAACAAGTTGAACAGCACTGGTCCTGAGATAAAACACGAGTATAAAGGTCGATCTTTATACTCGGATAGAACCCTGTGTTACTCCGTTTATATTATATAATAGCTAACCCTAATATTATCATACAGTGTAGAGTGTAGACCATTAAACTAATAGTGTCAAAAATAGATTGTTTTAAGATTTGTACCAGCTTTTTCTAAATCGTCCAGGTATCCACAGAACAGGAAAGAAGCATGTATCTCATATAGATAAACTTACAGCTTTCTCGCTTGTGTTTCACATCTGCGGTCTTAAAAAATATATGTTTTAGAAAGTAACATATTTTTATTTTTTGCGCACAGTGTATACTTAATATGAGTTTTTGTATGGTAAAAATTATTTTTATTTATGCACTAGCTTCCATATAGAATAACATTTTCTGAGAAGCAATTATTAGGCTTTTCCAAATATGCCTACGTTTTTGGCCCACACTGTATAAAAGAGTAGTCAGATTTTATTTTATTGTTGTCTATTTTTCTCTAATAAGCTCCTATTATTCATACTCTTAAGGATATTTTTCATACAAGATTTAATAATCCTCTGTCTTCTATTTACTTTTGGCTTATCCAGGTTTGTTAGAATTCGAAAACAAAAAGCTTGTAAAAAATATTTTCCATTCTTCATTAATAAAAAAAACCTTGGTAATTTCATAAGAATTAGTTTAGTTTTACTATCCATTTAAAATTTTGAGTTTAAACCCTTTTTTATTAACTCTAAACAATAAAAATAGCCTTGCTCGTACGACTTTGCCATATGTACGTTAAGCCTTTCGCGCCAAATTTCGCGCGTGGCTACGTCACAAAAAAGCAGCTGTCAGTGAAAAAATTCGGCAGATCGAACCATCCTGTCTTGTTTAAAGTTCTTGGTCAAAACTCAACAAAACTCTTATAATAACTGCCATAGCAACCATTTAATTGTTTTTATTTTGACATTTCATATTTCATAGCCAACTTAACAGAAAACTAAATATCGTTATAACTTTGTTATTTTTAAGTT
Organism: Pissodes strobi; assembly: GCA_016904865.1. Classification (NCBI taxonomy): domain Eukaryota; kingdom Metazoa; phylum Arthropoda; class Insecta; order Coleoptera; family Curculionidae; genus Pissodes; species Pissodes strobi. Next base: position 1,869 of record JAEQML010077908.1, on the reverse strand, counting down.
TAGGCCGATAGTGCGAAGGACCTTTACTATTTAGAATATTATTTGATATCCAACTTTGTAAAAATATACAGGGCATTCTATATTCTATTTAAAAAAATGTTTTTTTTTTCATATTTTGGGAAACGCCAAGCTGAATTGTTTTTCTGTTTTCACAATCTTAATCAGCGGGAAAAATACTACTAGTTTGATAATTTAACCATGCTCGTAGCTCCAATAACAGCGGAGTTAACAATAGTGCCGACTTAATCGGAGGCACCCTGTATAGCATTGTCCTCATATAAAGAAAATCTATACAGTATCTAGATCATCATCGATTTCAAAATTCGAAATTGCTATTTTAAATAGTAAAGGACGTTTGCCCTATAGAAATCGGTAATGTTCGCAACACAATATTCACGTCAGTATTGTAAGTAACATAAATGAAAGGGGAAACTTCAGCTGTTCGCTGAAAACATCCTGCTGATCCTGAAACCTGAAAGGGACAATAAAGGATAGATTATCGCGTTGTGCTTACTGACACGATTTTTGTGTAATTGGTAAATCTTAGAATTTACGAGATTGGAAGCAATAATTAACCTAAAAAGATATAAGTGGATCTGGACCCGGTGAGTAATGTGTATAAATATATATTTAGATATCCGACGCATACCGCATTACCGCAGTGAAAATAATAATTATTTTTATTAGGTCATGTTGAATATTACTTTCAAAGTGACCCCTGAAAACATTTTCTCATTGTTCTGTATTTGTTAATTTTATATGAAAATTCAAAAGGAAATTTCATTTGGGTATGTCTTACCTAACCGCGTCTATGTTTTAAAAATACATTTTAAATGCAAAAGTGCAAGTAATGAAAGTGTACAATAAATTAACAATTTTCTAGGTACTTACTTAGTCATCACTGAGCATAAGAAAATACAATAACGTAGATATTCGTCGGCATCAGATAAGACGTAGCAGCAGTGATTCTTTTGAGATTTACAAATTTTTCAGTTGCTAGTAAATTTAGAAAAACCAAATATGTTCACCTTATGGTACACAGTTTTATCATACCAAGAATACCGGTAAGTACCAAATTATTGCATAATATGTCTTTATAGGAAAACAAACCCAGGTTTAGATTCCTTAAATTAGTTTTAGCTTATAGGTATAGGTATTGGCTTTTAACCAAAACGTGTGTAGGTATGGTATATTTAGATTAAGATTCCAGCTATAATTTTTTACCAATAACGTTTGCAAAACATTATATACTCTGCCCATCACAGCCAACAAAAACGCACCAGCAGGAAATGTTTTATTATACATATAAAACGCAAATGACATCATGGATATATTGTTAATTTTTGCTTGCTTTCTATCTAGGTATATAAAATAAATAATGTGTAATATGACTAGACCCAAATTTAGAATATGATTCAGCTCATGCACACATTAATGGTGCAATCTTTTTGGTAGGTAAATTCATACTAAATTTAACAATTTGCGACTTTTCAGCTGTAGTAATGAATAAATTTAATATAGTCAGTAGGTATATATAGTGTGTTGAATCGTTTTACTACGTTTTGATATAATATATGCCTGCAGCGCCGTTCCTGGAGCTTCTGTCGCCCCATGAAAAAAGAGAAACTGCCCACCCTTGGTTTAAATGAAATTATTTTAAAATTAAAAAAGAGAAAAAGAAACTTAAGATTTTTATTAAATCGGAATTTATTTTTGCACATACTGCGTGTAGTGTGGGTACAAAAACTCGCCGTAAAAATAAAAAATCAGAACTAAAAATTAAAAAAGGTAAATAAAATGCTAGCCACTAAACATAGACTATAATAATATAAGTACGAAAATACAAGGGTGTCCACCGGTTTTTTTTTT
>JAEQML010077907.1:0-12676 GCA_016904865.1 Pissodes strobi | reverse complement strand
GACCTTCCTCATATGCCGTCGACGAATTTTTTTTAGAGCTGGAAAATATCTTGGATAATTTCAAAAATAAAACAATCGTCATTGGTGATATGAATATAAGCCTTTTCACCCCAAATCTTCCGGAGGTCAGTGAGTAGGAAACTATTGTGAGTCTAAGTGACTTTCAAATTTGCAATGAAATTACCAGAGAATCTGCAAAATAAATTAGTTAAGATTGTAACTAATCATGCGCCACTTTGTGATGAATTGTTTTTACTATCTCAGTCGCCAATTTGTAAGGATAAATTACGTTGAAGTTAAGTTATTTAATTTAATCCAATTAAATTAAGCATGACATTAGGGTGTGAGTTGTATTGTCTCTTTCACTAATTATATTTTTTTTGGTATTGTGGGCGCCAGAGCTCCTTGAGACAATGTAAATAAAAAAATAAATATTAAGATATCAAGAATTATAAAGATAAGAACATTAAAAATTAATTCGCGTCTTAAAGAACTCGATCGATCCTACAATAAATCAAACAAAATAATTTTTAAACAATATATATTAATTTAACAACTAATTTACAAGATTATGAGGTTTAAAAAAATATTAAAATCTATATAACCAGATGTAAATACAACTTATGAAGTTTTGGCTTTTGGAATAAATTGACTAGCAATGTAAATGAGAATCAATGTAAACCCTTAAAAAATTTAATTATAACAAATAATTGGTCTAAGCAAACGATCTTTCTTCTGACAAATACTTATCTTCATTCAATTATCTGTAACCATGCGATAACTTCGTTCAGCTATCTGTAACCATGCGATCGGTTAGGATCTCCACTGGAACCGCTTCCGCCTGTACCTAAGTTCTCTCACTATTATAGGTGTATCCAGGTCTTACAGGTAATCCTAGTGGGGACTCCTACTTGCTTGCACAGCAAAGCTGTAGTTGACGTCTTCGTTTCGAATTGATCGTTACATAAAAGAAAAAATACAAAGGTCTTGGACCAACTTATACTGCTTATTAACTAATTATTCAGGAAAGTATCCTGTGGACCTTAGTTGGACCATCATACAGGAGGTATTAACCGACAATTAGGAAATTTACTGGTTACAGCAGGTATAAACAGAACTTAATTTAAAATTTTAAGTTGACCAAAAATTATAGATAACTATGGTTAAGCAACCATAAATATTTACTGTTACTCAAGATACTTCCTTTCTTTACTTTAAGATATGAAATTCAAAAGAATTTATAATTAAAATTTAAGATTCAAAAGAAAATTATGAAGCTTGTCCAAACAGTGGCTCTCAGCAAATTTAAATAAAAGATAACTTGATTTTTACGATAAAACAGATAATCGAGGTACAACCTCTCGTAAAACGAGTGTTATGACTCCAGATAAGTAATTTCCATATATATGGCTCTTGGCACATAAACGACAATTGAACGTAATTACGTATGAGGGTACCACTCCCAATTTTTAACCAAAATTCATTAAAATCGTTAAGAACACATGGATTCGGCACCATCTTGAATGGCATGGCATAAATGGTATGTTGCAATATGAGTCGGTTAAATTCTCAGGGGGGTCATGGCCCCCCTGGCGGCAGATATTTTCTAAATATCGGTGCAAACAAAGGAAAAACTACGAAATATCTTGGCGTCAGAAAGGGCTATGACTGGGTAGATTTTTTGGCGCCAAATTCAAGTAGGGCAGCAACAAAGATCATAGAAAAATGTTATATGACTAAGGCTGATGCGTCACGTATCAGTGTTTGTAAGGCACTAAAATTTAATTTTCCAACCTGCGCGGACAGGGAGAATTGCGCATACGCGGATGAATTTGAGAGGGTAGAATTTTAATTTTAATTTAATTGAGAACAATTAATAACCATTTCCTTTGGCGGAGTGACACCTTGCTTTCCAGCGATTGTTGCATATAAAGGAATCTATTACCGACAATCCAGGTTCGGATTAAGCAGTAACTGAAATACAATGCTTTAAATGCGCAAATTGTTGTTGAGGGTGAAATAAATCTATTTAGATTTTAATTATGACCCAATCATAAAACAGACATGCAGGGTGTATCACCAAACTATACGGTGAAAAACTATAAGTTTATGGGGTGTTTCCCTTCACCCCTTGTCTTCAAATATTTGAGCATTTCATGCCTGGCCCTCCCCTCGCTTCGCTTGCTTCGAGGGCGTAACCAACTAAAACTGACCCAAAATATGAAAAGCATGCACATTTATATTACAGTCGCGCTTTGAAAAGTCGCGATCTCGTACGCTCGATACACTTCGATTTGTATACTCTACCTCTATTACTTAATTCTCTTGTAATAACCAAATGGGTGGCAATAAGAAAGGTAGTCCACACCAATAAACCTGGTGATATGTAAAGACTACCTGTTGACTGAGTCGTTTACATTGAACTCTTATAATAAATCTAGGAGTTGTTGTTGCATTCAGTTTTAATTTTATTATCTATTTGGACAGAAACAACGACTCTCTTTTGGATCGATAATATTCAATTGGTTAAAAAGGAGTTTAATTCAAAATTAGCAATATTTAATTTTCATCTGTGTATTTCTATGGAAATGTTATTATTTTTCCTTTTAATAACAGGTAAAGCCCGAGCTGGTGAGGTAATAAACCTCTTATTGGAGAGGATCTCTGATCAGCCGGTTCACAAAAATTTGAGACATTCAAATGACGTAGAGACCCAGTTCGACAACATGGAACAGAACTCGATTGTGTCGACATGCTACGAGACTCCTCCCGAATGGTTCGTCGCGGGATTAACCCAGGTATCTGCCTTTATTTTATTACTATTCTATTTATTTATTTTATATTAGCATAAACCCTAGTTTAATTGGGAATGAAGGAAGTCTAAATTTTTGGTCAGGCAAATTACAAGTTGAGGTAATCGGCTAAATTATTTGTTTCAAATTTGTCGCGGTGCAAAGTCGAAGTTGGAGCAGCTCAAGTGAGCTATGTTAAACAGGGACGATGATAAATTGCAATGACTAAGAATTTCGTGGAAATAGAAATAGGCTAATTACTGGAAAAACTTAGAGAGGCGGTGTTTTGCTCGCCTTTGACAATATCTTGAATTGTAGTGAGGTTGATATTTTTGATAAAGCCTTAGAGGCACTTGGTGTTCAATGTAGGTCCTATTTGGTCCTGGTATATTATTGTTGGATATTTTCAACAACAACAATATCAGAAATGCAAATGGTGTCGTACTCGATTTTGTTATAAGCTCCATAGAAAATGTTTTTGTTGAGGTTGATAATGACCAGTTGCTGTCAGTGAGTCCACATACCATCCGAGTCTGTTGGTTACTGTGGCATATGGCTTTGTTGCTGAGGGATGTAAATAGGTAATAAGCTTCAAATTTATTTACGGAAAAACCAACCTCTGACATATCAATTGACAATTGTTGAAAGATGCTAAGGTTATTGATACGGCTACCGATTTCTTCTGTGTTGAAGAAGAATACTTATTTATCCATTTATTTATTATCTGTCCTTGATTAATTAAAAAAGTTTACACAAATCAGACAGACAGATTCGTTGGTAATATTACCACATGGGGGGGTTCAAACCCCCTATACGGCCCTATCTATCGCTAATTATTCTATTGGTCTCGAGATACTTTAGTAGTTGCTGATTGACTACACGTTCGATGCCTTTGGAGATTATGTTTTAGATGAATGTGATGAGTTTCCCCGGTTAAGAACAGCATGTTGCCCTATTTGAAATATTTAGTCAGTCCCTAAACTGCTGAAATAAAAATATTTAATCAGATTAATGATTACAAAATTGCTATTTTGAAAATGCAAATATAATTTCATTAGATGAGCTGTCAAGTCAAAAATTAATGCAATGCAAAATATTTTTGGACTTACCTTAAAACTCAAAAGGAGTATGATTAAGCCACAAGTAATCGATGGTTTTGAAAATCGTTGGGTAAAAGTTAAAATTAATTGTAAAATATCAATTACTATTGAGGTGATTTATCAGACAAAAAATAATGTTTTGAATAGCGCCCAAGCGCTCGACGATTTTTTACCTGAAATTCTACCATATTCTGATTATATTGCTATTTTGGAAGATCTGAATATAGTTTTCCTGAGGGTGATTACTTCAAAACCAGTACTTGAATTGATGGATACTTTTGGCTTTTCACAGGTTATTCACGAACAAACACGAATATCAAAGGGTTGTTCTTCCTTGCTGGATCCTATTTTTGTGAGTAAATTAGATATTTGCCTTTTATCTGGCACACATGATGCTAACAATATCAGTTACCACAGGGTAACTTATTGCAACATCGGTGTACCCAGCAAGAAAAATGCGCAGAAATTTGTTTCTTTTCGAGATTTCAGGTATTTTAAAGAAGATAAGTTTTTTGATGATCTGTCAAATGTACCTTGGGACAATGTTTACTATATATCAGAAATAGATCACTTATCATCAATTTAACCTTAGTTAAATTTTTTACTCCTCAGTTGTCACTATTATTTAACAAACATATACCCCTGAGGACAGTTTGAGTAAGTAAACCACCTGCACCTTGGATCACACCAGCTCTAAAGATGATGATGAAAAAAAGCGATAAGGCTCTTTTAAAATATGAAAAAAAAACAATACTCTGGCGAACTGGGAGGGCTACAGAGGTTTGCACAACTTCACTCTTTTGTCAGTTTGTAAGGAAAAAACTGGGTATTAAGAGTTTCTGGAAATACAAAAAAAAAAGAAAAAAACACCTGGAAGGGATTAAATAAATAAATATAAATATTGCATTTTTGGAGCTTTGTGAATAATCTTAAGAATGATTCTAATCTACCAAGTGATGTGAGAAATCAAAGCCAAGAATTAACAGGTCCCATTCATATAGCTAATGCATTTGCCAGCCACTTTCAATCTAGCTACTCTGTTCACGACGACATAGATCTGGGCTGCTTAAATCCAGTTGAATTTTCTAGCCTAATATCTTCTGACTGTTTTACTGAAGAAGAGATTTCTGACAATTTACGCAATCTTGATACATCAAAAAAGAGTGGCCCTGATGGAATTCACCCAGTTTTTATTAAAAAACTGCAATTTATTTTTGGCGGTACCATTGTGTACATTATTCCAGAGATCTTTTAGTAGCGGAGTTTTCCCAGATGTCTGGAAATATTCAAATTTGATTCAAATATTTAAAACTGGTGATAAAAGATTGAAAATTATCGTGGAATCTCTCTGCTCTCTATAATACCCAAATAATTTGAAGCAATCATAAGTGATGAACTTTTTAATACATACAAACATTACATAATAGCTGAACAACATGGTTTTTATAGAGGCCGTTCAACATCAACTAACTTGGCCCTATATCACAATTTTTTGGTCTCCTCAGTAGAAGCCGGAAACCAGGTTGATGTTGTGTATACAGACTTGTCAAGGGCGTTTGATAGTGTTTGTCATCAACTGCTCTTAAGAAGGCTTTTTGATATTGGTGTCCGCGGCATGTATCTGGAATGGATAAAATCATACTTAACTCTACGAACCCAACGTGTTACTGTAGTTTCTAACGGATGTTCCTCAAGGCTCGCATGTTGATCCTGTCTTGTTTGTACTTTTTATTAAAGATGTTGTGCGTTGCTTTCAGAGTTCCTACTGTCTTCTATATGCAGACGACTTAAAATTGTATTCTGTTGTTGTCCCTGGTAAGAAACATTTACAATTGGACCTCGATAATTTCGTGTGCTGGTGTAATAATAATTATTTAAAGATTTTACGATTTTTTAAGTGTGATGAACCACAGAATGCATCGTATTTTATTAACAATGTAAGCTTAGAACTTGTATCGCAATTTACGAACCTTGGTGTCATTTTGGATACTAATCTGACATTTATTTTACACATAAATAACATCATTCTTAAAGGCTTTCGGTTACTGGGGTTGTAGGGAAGTAAGATGTGAATAAGTTTTCGTCGCGCACCCTGTACAGGGTGATCCCCTATAATGTCGCCTCCCTATAACTTTTTTATTTTAAGTGTTCCAAAAAAAATAAAAGTATGGTTATGTTTTAAAATTGTTTTACTGACTATGTGTATTGTGATAGAATTTGTTTGGGCAATTAATTTTTTTTTGTTTCCACTGATTCTGCTCTTGTATTAGTATTAAGTATTTTATTTTTAAATAGTTATGGTTCAGCTTTGTCAATGAATACCACATGTATTTTGGCCATTAAAGCATGTTTTGATTTTTTTTTTATTTGATATATTCAATCATCTTCCCTTGAGCATTAGGCAGATCCGAGGCGAGCGTCATTTTAGAAGGGCACTGAAGTCGCTGCTCATTGGACGACCGTTTTATAGTGTCTCTGAATTCTTTTTGGAGCACTTTATTTCGGGATCGTGACATTTTTAGCTTTAGTAAGTTAACTTTTATATGCTGTTTGTCTTTTGTTTTGTTTATTTTGTTTTATCGTTCTTTATATTTCTTATGTTAACTTGTATAATATTTTATATTTTATTTCAACTCTGGGCTTAAAACAGATATATTTTGCGGTAGATAAGGCTGTACACACTAAATGTTTTGTTTTACTGATGTTAATCTTGTTTAGTACTATTTTACTTATATGCCATTTTGTGATATTCTCCTGTTTGTATTCTATGTGGGTGTTTTGTTGAACTGCCAGTTAATGTTTCTCACATTTTACACTTTTGCATGGTATTTATAATAAGCTTTGTCAACAATACAATGTATTCTAGACAATAAAGCATGTTTTGAATTTGAATTTTGAATTTGAATAGGTACTGAAAAATACTTTTTTCTGCGTATAAAAAATATTGGAAAAATGTTCAATATACAGGGATATCCAAAAAGTTAATTTTTTTTCAATGGATACACCCTATATATGAATTTATTTTTAGGTTCCTTGTAAAATTCTAAGCATATTTTATGTATGATATTATACCTCTAAAGTTAGTAGTTTCACAGCTACAAACAGTTGAAAATCGGTACTTTGGCTACTTTTCACCTTGGTGCAAGAAGATCATTAGAGATGGAGTAAAATAAATTTCACATTCCTATCTTAACTTTTCAAGAGCTATCTAACGGTACAACTGGCAGGCGGTACCATGGGTACCAAATCTGGTACCTCGGTAGGTACCATAAGTTAGCACCATCAGATAGCTCTTGGAAAGTTAAGATAGGAATGTGAAATTAATTTTACTCCATCTCTAATGATCTCCTTGCTACCAAGGTGAAAAGTAGCCAAAGTACCGATTTTCAACTGTTTATAGCTGTGAAACTACTAACTCTAGAGGTATAACATCATACATAAAATATGCTTCAAATTTTACGAGGAATCGAAAAATAAATTCAGATATAGGATGTTCCATTGAAAAAAAATTAACTTTTTGGTTTTCCCTGTATACTGATCATTTTTCCAATATTTTTTATACGGAGAAAAAAAGTATTTTTCAGTACCTACATAACCATACTTTTAATTTTTTTGAGACACTTATAATAAAAAAGTTAAAGGGGGGCGACATTATAGGGGATCACCCTGTACATAATATTCCATAACATAAAAATATAATTAAATGGCCAAGAGAGTCTAGAGAGAGAGTCTAGTCGCGAAGGGTGAACTCTATAAGAATAATTGGGTCAACAGACCAGTCACCAGTCACCTAGTAAGTTCTGGTGACATATGAGCACCGTCGATTTTGAAGCTTTTTTTGGGTTCAATGGAAAGATTACATCAAATGGGACATATTAACGTAAAAAAATTTGCGGATGAAGCACATTTTCGCAAAATAAATTGAAAATAAAAATTAAAATTTAACATACATTTTTTGCTAATAAACACAATTCCAGTACACTTTGTCCTGAGGTATGGTCGCAGAAGGTTAATAATAACATAATATAAAGCTTCTTTTCTTAAAAATTGCAACTAAAACTGTTTTTTTGCACTTTAAAACGATAATATAATATTTATGAGATAAACGTCAACATGACTCTTTCTTAAAACATGATTATATTTAGGTTGGCTTAGCCAAGGCCACCTACTGTAGTATAGGTGGCCTTGGCTTAGGACGGCTCAGCTGGCTGTTGTACGGGTAGATGTTGCCAAGTGTAATTTCTATTTGGTTCTAAAATATAACAGCTCCGTGTTGAATATGTTTCAAAAGTACTGTAGGACGAAAACTTCTTATAAATAATGATTCTTAATGGCTTTGTTTAATAAAATAACAATAATTCGAATATATGATTTACTAGAATTAGATGTTACGCTAGAAGTGGGTCACTTTTAATAATAAATGATATAAACTAATTTATTTAGTTTACTGAAACAGATGCAAATTTAAAAGGTCATTTGGATTAGTTTAAGAGAGTATGACGCGTAGTTGGTTTGTTTTGTTACCTTGGGTTAATTTTGATGTTGTGATGGGCGAGGTTGGTCAAGAGCGTGGCGCGCTCGTCTCAATGCGCTTCTTTGGCTAATTAAAGTTAGTTTCGATTATTTTTGCTTAATCTTGAATACGGAAGACAAGCGCGCGTAGCGCGCTTGTTTCTACTTTGGTTAATTACGGTTAGTTTAGGTTAGTTTTGGATTGGTTTTGCTTAGTTTGAGATAGCGAAGAGACAAGCACGCGTAACGCGTTTGTCTCTTTACTTTGGTTAATTAGGGTTACTTTGGGTTAGTTTTAGTTTCTTTGGGTTAGCTTTGGTTAGTATGGGTTGGTTCTGGTTAGTCTGGGTTAGGTTGGGTTAGTTTTGGTTAGGCTCGGTTGGTTTTACTTAGTTTGGAATAGCGTTTGGAATGTCTCTTTACTTTGGTTAATTAGGATTAGTCTGGGTTAGTTTTGGTTAGTCATGGTTAGTTTTGATTAGTGTGGGTTGGTTTTGGTTAATTTGGGTTAGTGTTGGTTAGATTGGGTTAGTGTTGGTTATTTTGGGTTAGCTGTAGTTGATTTACTGACGTGCGTAGCGCGCTTGTCTTTTAAAATTATTTAATTTTATGACAAATGTTCTTGATCTAGGACATTTACTGGGAAATGGACAAATTGAGTCAACTGTGTACCGTACTTATATGTATATACATGTATGGCTAAACAGCCAGGGTTAGTTTTGCTTTGTATGGGTTACTTTTGGTCAATCTGGGTTAGTTTACGTTAGTCTGGACTAGTTTTGGTTAGTTTGCATCAGTCTGAATTAGTTTTGGTTAGTTTGGGTTAATCAAGAGGCAAATGGAGCTTATTTGGTTAGTCTGAGGTATATAAGGAACAAGCGCGCGGTGCGCGCTTGTTTAGTTACTTTCACAAGTTGTTATTCTACTTTATGAAACATGCCCCTGGACTTGGCAATTTGCTTACTTGAAAATCAAGAAGGTTAGCCAAGTTTGACAACATTGCAAGTAAATTGTCATCATTAACGTCATATTGGGAGAGTTTTCGCATTTAAATGTCACTTATTTATAAAATTTCTTTTTCAATTTTTTGCGTCAAAAGTGCTTCATCCGGAAATTTTTTTGCATTATTGTGTTCCATTTGATGTAATCTTTCCATTGAACCCAAAAAAATCTTTAAAATCGACAGTGCTTATATGACACCAGACCCCAAACGAATGTTCGCCCCTCTGTGTAATACCTACGCAAATTGGTATTTATACAGGGGTTTATAAAGCGAAACACAAGGCATATTTATGACACCAAGGCTCTGATAGCCCTCTACAACTGTTTGGTCCGCAGTCTTTTGGAGTGCTGTTCTGTAATATGGAACCCTCATTATCAATGTCATATTAAAAGACTGGAAATGTTACAAAACAAATTCGCAAAATATCTGCGCTTTAAATTTTCTATACCACGATCTTTCCTATGAAACTAGGCTGCTATTCTGTGGTCTGCAAACTTTAGAATTCCGCAGGATAAAGGCTCTTTTAATATTTCTCCACAAAATAGTCAATAATGCAATTGATTGCGAATGTATATTAAACAAAATTCCTTTACATGCGCCATTAAGGCGGACCAGACAGCATCCGCTGTTTTTTGAAGAAAGGCATCGGACAAATTATGGTCGTAATGTGTTTGTCAATAGACTAGTGAGTAATTACAATAGATGTTTTTCGCATTATGAAATTTTTTTTGTTAGTCTGCATTAAAGAGACAACTAATGTTTTAAGAATGTGTTCAAATAGCTTTTATCGATTTATCATTTGTGTTTTAATGTACCATTTAGAACTGTATGATTCTGTAGTGTATTGTGTGTATAAATAAATAAATACATAAATAAAATAAATAAATATGTTCAGGATCAAAAAATAGAGTGGGTATTCCACCTACACATCAAGATCCAGAATCTGTAAATAAATATTTTCTGAGTATTTTTATTAAATCAAATAATTGTGTAAATAAAATCCCATTTTACAGTAGTTCTAAATTGAATGACGGTTTAGGTTTTAGTTTTCCAATGCAGTCTCCTGAAGAAATACAGAAATATGTTTACAGCATAAATTCAAATGCTGCTGGAAATGACAAGCTGACACTGGAAATGCTTAAGCTTAGTTTGCCGGCTGTATTAAATAATTTGACTCATATTGTGAATTACTATTTAGAGATGGGGTATTTTCCAATACAGAGCAAAGAATCAATTATTTGTCCCATTCCTAAAATTAGCAGTCCATCTAGCGTTAAAGACTTGGGTCCAATTAGCTTGTTATCGGTAGTGTCGAAGGTTTTGGAGAGGGTTGTGGATTCCCAAGAGAACAAACTGCTGTCGGTGCACCAGTCCGGCATTGGGGGGGCACAGCACATCAACGGCACTACTAAATGTAACTAGCAATATTATGAGAGCGATTGATAAGAATATCGTATTGGTTTCAGTCTGTCTTGATTATTCTAAGGCTTTTGATGTGTTGAACCATGACCTGTTGTGTGCAAAACTGCATTATCTGGGTTTCATCATGTTTTATCATGTCCTTTCTTTGCAAGCTATCTTATGGGGAAACAGCAAAGGGTACGTATAAATAATACTTTGTCATCTGTTCGAAATATTGTGTCTGGGATCCCACAAGGCTCAATCTTGGGTCCGCTTTTGTTCCTGATTTACACCTTTGATATCTTTGATGCTGTTAATTCACATGTACAGTCTTATGCTGATGACACCCAGCTTCTTCATTACTTTCCACCTGCTTATCCTGACTCGACTACTGTGGAGCTAAATGGCGATCTCACTTCAATTTTGCGGTATTCAAATGAGCACAATTTAAAATTAAATGCTCATAAGACAGAAGTTCTTCTATTTTGTCCGGAAAAACGCGGAGTAGAATTGGAGAAGAGTTTAAAGTTAAAGTTGGCTGATAAAAACTTAATATTGACAAAGTGCGCAAGAAACTTGGGGCTGTTTTTGGATGTTCAGCTTAGATTTAAAGAGCATGTTAAGGAAATATTACAAAAACACTTAAGAATGAAAGTATTATATGCAAATTGGCATATTCTTATTTTCAAAATGTGGAAAAAATTGTGCCAATCACTGATTTTACCTGTTTTTAACTATTGTAATATTGTGTATTATCCTTGTCTTGACTTGATATCAAAAACTGGTCTACAATATGTCCAAAATCGTTTTTTTTTTTACTTAAGAAAATATGATCATATTTTTGATAAAATCAATGATTTAAAATGGCGTAGAGTTCACAACACAGTAAAATTACATTTTATTGTATTCCTCATTTAATTAATAAGATCATGTACTCCTTTAAATTTAAGTGAAAAGCTCGTTTTTCGTGATGTGTTTCATAGTCGCGCGGTCAGATATCAGGATCGTCTTGCAATGCCCCTGCACAGGACAACTCTTTTTTTATAAGAGTTTTACTTATATGGCTGTATTGAACTATAATTCCTTGAGTAACGATTGTAATAAGTATAGTATTGGTACATTAGGTAAGAAATATAGAGAACAACTCCTGACTGCACAGATCTCTGCGCTCATTTAATTATCTGAATTGTAATATTTCTCTATTGCAGGTTTTTGTTTTCAAGTTGCTCATTATAATTTCATTGATTGATATTTTTCTAGCATTATTTTTACTTATGTTCAAGATATAATATATTTTCTTGTTGGGTTTTTCTTATAGCGGTAAGGGTTAGGTCTAAGAATAACTAATGTTAAATCTCGCGATTCCCATTGTAATTCTCTTTCTGAAATAAAGACGTTATTTATTTATTTATTTATTTATTTTATTTATATCAATGATGTGGTTAGGGGATTTCTTTCTTTCTTCTGTTCTGTGTTTGTGCATGATGGTGATCGCTATAACTGCACTGGTCAAGAGTGCAAATCACATTTCTGTGACAGATATTTCACCATAGATGAAGTAAAAAATGCTATAAATAAAATCAAGGATAGCAGGGCTAATGGTTCTGACCGTGTTCCTGGATATGTTGTAGAGATTATCTTTCAGTTGTACTGTTATATTTGTGTGGTGTCTTCCAGTTATTTATGTTACTATCATGCTACTATTGTATTGTATCTTGTTTCATTTCACATTATTTCATTTTTATATTCACGATGTATTGAATTCCATGTAATGGGGTTTTATACGTGTTTGGAATAAAGGCTTTATTATTATTATTATTATAATTCATAATTAACTGGGGCTTTTATGTTGGATTGCTGCTGGCTAC
>JAEQML010077906.1:0-12676 GCA_016904865.1 Pissodes strobi | reverse complement strand
ATGCCCTTCGGACTATGCAATGCCTCCGCTAATTTTGAGCGTCTTATCGAGGTTGTTCTACGAGGCCTCACTTGGAAGACATACCTGGTCTATCTTGATGATATAATGGTAATGGGAAAACTTTCGAAGAGCACCTACAAAACTTGCATGAAGTTTTTACTAGTATCAAGAAGGCTCAGCTCTTACTGAATCCAAAGAAATGTTTTCTTTTCCAACAAAAAGTTCAATTTCTCGGGCATGGCGCGTCATCAGAGGGAATCCAAACCGACCAACGGAAGATTACAACAATCAAGGACTGGCCTCGTCCTCGCGACAAACCTGAACTGCGGAGCTTTCTTGGACTATGTACTTATTATAGAAGATTTGTTGAAGGATTTGCAAATATAGCTGCACCTCTACATAAGCTCACTGAAGAACGAGCTGGGATCATAACTGTGATTCTGCGTTCAGGAAATTAAAAGCGGCCCTATGTTCTAGTCCAATAGTGGGATATCCGGAACAAAAGGGTAAATTTCTATTGGACACGGACACAAGCAATACCGTCAACGGAGCTGTTTTTATCGCAAGTACAAGCAGGAGAAGAACGAGTTATCGAATACTACAGTCGAACACTTTCGAAACCTGAACGTAACTACTGTGTAACCCGAAAAGAGCTTTTGGCAATAATACGGTCTGTTGAGCATTTCCATCAATATCTGCAAATTGAAGGACTTTATTTAAAGAATTGTAAAGATTGTTCTATTAACATTTGTGATAAATAACTTTTGTCGTGTTTATAATTTTCAACAAATATCTTAATATATAGTCTAATAAGTATTTTGTTTTCTTTGTTATTAATTATTCCAAATGGAAAAAGAATAATAGATATAGGTAACAAGGCTATAATGAACTTAGCTGCTATATAGTCTAAGGTAATGAAAATACGCCAGAGAGTTTAGAAGCTCTAACTCCCTGACGCAGAACAAATAGATAAATCTAGTAATAATATCTAAACTTTCCAGGAACTTTTTAATTGCAGTCTGAAACGTACAACCTAAAAATAGAACATGTCAAGGCTGACGTGAGATTTTCCAGGAAGCTCTAAATAGGACTTAAAATAAACGTTCCGCAGACTCTTTGTATTAATAGAGTTTGATGGGGCAAAAATATTACGGTTTAAACTCTGACGTTATGGTGTTCAGCAGGGCGCCCACTGAATCGGCACAGACCGGCCCGGCACGGCCGGCAGTTTTTGCCCCTCCAAGAATACGAAGCTGACCAGGCGGGCGCGCGCGATGCCGTTCCGCGCGGTTCTGATTGAATGGGCGCTGCCTGCCTAGTTTAATAACGTAGATGCAACTTATGCCGGCCGCGCCGGCTGTGCTGTTCCGATTCAATGGGCGCCCTACTTTAACGTCAATGCTCTTAGATATCCCAGCCAGCAAGCTTTTGTTGAGTTCTCAATCTTCCTTCCGTTGGTGGTAAATGAATGACCTGGAATCAGTAAAAAAATTATTGCTGCTTTACTATAACGTGGTGGTGACGTGGATCTAAGACTGTGACGAGTTTGTCTAGCTATATACTGATGCAAACTTGTCCTGTCTTAATGCTGGCAAAACCAAGACTGTTGGTTTCATATTTTCTATGACAACTTGGTTTCTGGATCTAGTTACCAAGCGCGACTTTATCGGCTAATTGAATTTTATTTACGGTGTGGGGTTTGCTTTCAAAAGGGAGCGCGCTAGCACATGCGGACTTCTATTATACCTAATACGAAAATATTCTGATTTAGATTATCGAATCGAAATGTTTAATTTTTAATAATCAAATATAATATTTTATTATTACATAGTTGCCATGAAACAAAACAAAATACATACGTGCTATTCTATGGCGCATTTCTTCCTCCACTCTGGCCACTTTGCACCACTGTCAAAATAGATTTATGCTTTGTTTTTTAAGTAAAATAATAGAATGTTTCTTACTGGTGTCGCCGATATACCCAATTCACTTACTTACTGTATTTTCGGCCTTTTCTTCACCTCCTGTTCATTTTCTATAACCGGGTTCGTAGTACCAGTGTGTTGACACCCTATTACGTAGAAAATAATTTACCTAGACACTTGGGCAACTACCCAAATTTCTCCACCTAGTTTGCAACAACTTCATTCCTCTTTCCAGCACTTAGTTATATTCTCAGGTATATTTAATATAATTAAATGAACGTAGGCCAAATCAGTTTGCGTTTTTAAAATAATAAAAACAATATTTGAGTTTAAGGGAGCACACAATAATTGAAAGGGAGCATTTTCTTAATTAAACAGTGGTGGGCTCGAATCTAGTCACTTATTTTCTGATATGACCTCGTATTTAAAGTTGCCAGACAATCAGTCCATACACAGTAAAAAGAAAATTTCACTGGTATTATTATTTAACCTGTGTGATTTTTTTACCGTGTATCAACTTTCCTAGAGGATTATATTTTATCTGAGAGCAGGATAAGTAAAAACTAGCCAGTCAAGCAATTATGGATTAATAAAAGAAACGCAATTAGCAATAATTCTGTTCCGCAGTGATTTACTTTGTATTCATACAATTCCTAAAGATTAATTATTTCGTGGCTTATGGCAAAAACAATTCTACAATTTCTACTAAATAAAATACAGGATGACGCTAGCATTGATTGGTTTTAATGGAATAATCATAATTAAATACTCGATTAACTTTTCCTACTGCATGAAATTATAGTGTGACATGTGACATTAGCCATGGATGGTTTAATGAAATAATCATTAAATTATCGAGTACTTACAACAAGACGATGTTATCAAATATACAGGCACTCTAAGCATTATAATGTTAAAATTACACTTACTGTCTAGGACCTAACGTTATACCGGAACCTGCTTCTGCAGCCTTAATCGCTTTTGTTGACCACCTGCTTCTTTTTTGAGTGGCGAGTTTCAAATAGTTTCTTTACGCTATTTTTCGAGCCGACATGAATTTGCTTAATTACTTAGTTACTTCCACGAGTCTCTAAAACTTTGACACTATTTTCGGTTTGGTCAATACTGAGACCATAGTACAGACTTGAAAATTGGTTATTTTTAAAATTTTCCCGAGTCTCTAATGGACATTACGACGTACTGCAAGTGAAGTTTCTTGTCAGACTATCATTTGCGCCGATAATTTCTCGCTTTTATAGCAACTTTTTCGACTTGTTTGTTCCCAGAAAAATCCGGAATCTGCACACCTGAGGCAAGAAAAACACGTGCAAGGTGGTATGACGCAAAACGCTCCAATTTTCGTCGAAAACAGCTATGCGAGTAACTTCCAATCCCCCAAGTGTTCAAAATTTTACATTTCAAACTTAGGTTCGTCACAGAAATTAGCTCACACATGGTTTTTAAGTTCCAAGCGGTAATTGAACTTTAGAGGTCATGACTTTTTGTTTTTCGTTTCAATTAGCTGGGTTTGGAAATCTTTCTGATTAAAAACGCCCCCTGGAAAATGGTTTCCTTATTTTAGAACCAAGTTTGGGGGACCTGGTTTTTGAGGCTTGCATTTTGTGTTAGTTATTTCTTGAAGTTACTTTTTTCTCTAGTTGCGTGATAACATGCAGTCAAAAAAAATCTAAAGTACAAGTCTCCCGTGTCATTACTTCTTGAAGGTTAGACTTCAATTTGTTTTAAATAAAATAATTTTATTATTTTAATTGAACGTTCTTTCCCTTGACTTAATTCGAGACTTAGTTTAATTTTGGAACAATTAAAAATAATTTTTAAAGCCATTGTCGAATCGAATCAAATTTAACTAGATCAGGTGCTGGCCCTGGGTTAGCATCACAGTAGCAGTCGTTTAATTTTGGTTCCAGTAATTTTAATTATCCTGTTAATATTGTGATTGGCCAAAAATAATTTGTACCTGCCAGCTAAATCATACGGGATAAAGTGAAATGATAAGTCATAGTGAAAATGTCAGGTAACTATAAATCTTGTGATATCTACAAGCTAAACATAATTTTTATTGGTATTAGAAATGTTTGATACAAAGTATGTTTAAGATTTTTCTGATTATATTACAAAGCAATAAAATTAGAACGTATAGTACGCCAAACAGCCTTTCTTTATATATAAAATATTATTTCTTAGCTCAGTCTCTTGGCTCTGAATCGTCCTAATTTTTTTTGAGGGGAAACCGTTCATACATCGAAGGCAGCACATTTATATAGAATTAGATTCTAAGTGACCTGAACGATACGGTTTTATACATCCGCTTCTCCTGATTAATGTGTTTTTTTTTTCATTTTCGTCGTATTATTTTAAACTCATGTTATAAAATGCTTGAACTGAATCAGTCCCTTTCCCAATAAATCGTGTACGTCTATAAGTCATTGTTATATGTATCTGCTAAATTTTGAGCTGCTGCAATTATATCTTTCTTACTAAGTATTCTCAACTTTTTGCGAAACGCAAAACGGATATCATATAGTTTGTATGCTTCAATCCTCTGCCACCATGTGATTTATATTGGTCTATGATAGGAAGGGAATTTAACTTCTGGTGCTTGGACTTTCTCAAGGTGACAGACGTTTATTTTGCGCTTTCATTGTATTTCATTCTCATACCTCCGGCAATCACAATCAGCAAGCTCAGCAGCATTCAGCATTTTTCAAAGCTATCCCGATCCCGTCTTGTTTTTATGAAACCTGTTAGTGACGCCAGTGCTGAGGCCGCGGTATACACAACGAATCCCAGGTTCCGCAACATTTCCCTAGTTTTATTTACTTGGCTTTAGATAACTTTCCAAAATATTATGTAAGTATAGCTTCGTTTCCAACTTTGACATTTTGCAAACTTAGAGTAGTAGCACGTGATTTTCCTGAATCTTCTTAGTCTCGTAAAAATTCAAGCTTCTCTCGCCTCGCAAAACGGTTTTTGTAGCATCTGCTCTGCATGACCAAAGTGTTGTCATCGTTGCCGTGTTGTTTTGGTACAATAAATGGGTTAAAACTTTGTATCTGTTAGCTGAGGTCGTAAAATATACATAAAGTCTTTCGAAAAAGACAAAAACCCCTACAGTACCCACACAGCCCTCGACAGTAGCCTGCACTACAAGACTGAGTGAAGTGCAATGTATCCATACTGTTAATTTATTTTATGCGGCTCACTAAAGAAGCGTTATCATATCACGTCAGTTCTTATTGTCTATTTCATTCTCTTTCACAAACATTCTCAAGCCTTGAAACATATCTTTAGCCTTGTGGCCCTGGTTAACATGACTGTTACAAATCTTTCAACAGGAATATGTTACTCTAAATATCTAAAAATCAAAATAAGCTGATTGACGTGATATTTGTTTGGAGTTGAATGCAATGATATGGAATAATACTTTGACTGTTTGATTTGAAAGGTAACTTCATTGAAAACTCGCTTACTAATTAATTGAACAGCTTTCTCGCAAATCGTCGAGGATTAATAGTTTGTGTGACCACTCCCACGGTTTCCATGTTTTTATGAGATTGCTCAAATTAATGACGTCATATTCTGCTATAGGTGCCAGGTAGTTACCATTTCTCGGTGATCCTAATTATTTAATTTTCACGTCTAAATGCTGGAACCTCTTTCACTGCTAAAAACTATCACACCTATCAATCTCCTGAGAAGTTCTCATACAGAAATCTATATTACTTTAAGTCATAAACTCAGGCCAAGTGTTTATTCGAATTTCCCGGTTTAGTGCATATTAGTAGTTGAAAATCAACTACCCACGCGAATCAGTAGAGGCTAATTGCAAGTTGAATTATTAAAATTAGAGATAAAAACAATAATTCCCCATTGCATCAATTCTAACTTCGGTAACAGAATAAACTCCATGAAATTAGCCGTTTTTGCATTAATTGCAACTTATTGCTGCAGACAATAGATGCCTTTGATAAAGCAACATAAAAATCAATGGTTAAATTTTACACTCGCTGCTAAACCGCTACAGAAAGGGCAAATAAATCAAACTCCTAAATTATCGAAAATCTAAGTTCGTCGGAAATAAAAACGATTAATTAGGCTAATCGCAAGACCCCGTGAATAAATAATAATGACTATTTCATTCATATATAAAAGCCCAAAAGTTTTAATTAATCTCTAATTAATTTGACGTCATGCCGATCAATTAAGCTAATAAATCGTGACCGAAATGAAAGATAACAATTAATTAAATCAAACGCGAAGCTCAGCGAGTAAATACAAATGATTAAGCCATCCGAATACAAAGCCTATAAGCCTTAATTAATCTCTAATCAAAATTACGTCACGCCGATTAATTAAGCTAATTAAATCGAGTCCGATATAAATGAAAACGGTTAATTTAGTAATTTGTAAATAATAAACTAGGCCATCCGATTGTAAAAAAAAACCATCAACCTTAATTATTCTCTAAGATGACGTCACGCCGATCAATTAAGCTATTAAATCGAGTCCGATATGAATGAAAAGCGAAATAATACAAAAATGCGATTACTCTTTAGCGAGAAACGCAAAACATCTGCAATTAATAAAGAGCTTACCTCTTAAAATGAGGGCCAAAAGCTGTAACTCGAGACGCTAATCACACAATAGCTTCCTACACCAGACGAAGCAAATTCCGAAATCTTCGCCAGGCGAGTTATTCCTGCATCAACAGCGCTAAAACTAACGAAAGCAAAACGTAATGGCCGATGCGAAAATTTCTACGTTGTTTGTCGACAAAATAAAATTAAGGTGTCTGGGATTAAACCAGACCGAGAACGAAGGAGTCGATTCTCACACCGCGCAATCAACAAAGCATGGAACGACAGAGATTATGACGAAGGCGCCAGATAGATATGAGTTCGAATTAAATCTCGGATTCAAATGTCGAACTGAAGCGTAAACCTGAAATAGTACCAGGGGCATACTACAAAATCACTTCTAGTTAACGACCAAAACGGAATATCACAGGCCACAATTCAATGTCATTTTCCAAGCAACCATTTTCACTTAAAGTGAAAGCAGGTGCGAAAGAAACCGCTGGAACTGATAATGTCTGGGAAATATGTTCGAAAATTCAATCGGATCGAGAATTTTTATGGGTGAATCTAACTTTTTGTTTTATGCATCAGCTTAATTGTTTAGCCAATTAGAAAAAAACCAAGATTGTCCGATTTTTGACATCTGTCATATTTTTCGAGATACACTTGTTTTTTCTATTTTATTAAATAACAAAAGAGTTTTAAACGACGAATCAACTTAACATTTGGTTGCCTTGGTTACATTTTTATTGATATCGTATAATCACTACACCATTTTGTGTAGGAATTTATTACAGCAAAAAAAAAATTATTTGTTGTTTTTCCGAAACTTTGTAATATTCATACTTTTGCAAAGCAACGAATAATTTTCTTCTTCTGGTGTAATACATTTCTACACAGAATGGTGTAATGATTATTTTTTTAGATTTGCCCCCTTCCTAAACACGCTCTTGTAGCAGCCCAAAAACAGGAAATTTTCCTTTGTCTTCGGACCTACAAACGAATGCAAATTTTCAGCTCGGCACCCTTCACCTGCATACGGCTCTGCACCCAGTGGCGGATTTACCCGGGCGGCCAGATTTTAAGTTGGCAATAAAGTAATTGCATTATGTAGTCTATATAGTTGATGCTGAGAAAGGGGCGGCTGATAGCTTGGGGCCTAGGGCAGCCGAGACTGCAAATCCGCCACTGTCTGCACCCGCTCAAAAACACCATAATTTTCATTGTTGTCTAAACTAAAAGTGTATGCAAAATTTCAGTCCAATCGGTCGGGGATATCTGTATTAAAATTCCGTTCAAAGATTTGACCTAAACAAACATATTATGTATGTAGGTATATATATACAGGGTGTTTCCTAATTCCGCACAATACAGTTAAGTGCGTATTCTAATTTCATGACAAAAAGTCCGTATAAACGGGTCTGGAAATGCATTGTTTTTAAGATACTGGGTGTTAAACTTTGTTATTAATATCTCCGTCACTGACATATTACTCAGATATTTTAAAGCTTTTTTGGACACTAATTTCAAAAAAGCCATACCACTTTTCTTAAAATATTTTGTGGTTAGAAAGAAAAAAAACTAAAAACCACTTGTTTTTTGCAAGAGCCAAGAACATATAATAAAAAGGTTTTTATTTTTTTTCTAGAACGCGAGGTCATATAGGAACAAAATTATAGCAGCAAAAAAGTTGTATTGTTAGTTGCTTCAGTTAACAAAAATTACAAAAAAAGTTAGTGGCGTACATTTCTCGAACAATAATAATTGGAAAGATGCCTCCCGGGGCATAAAAACTTAATAATTTTAATCTAGTTATGACTAAAGTAGACTAAAGAAAAATCGTTTTAAAGACATTTACAATATTTGTATAAAACAGTTTTAGCACCCTGTTTACTAAAAACAATGCATATGCGGACTCATGTTTAGATGATGAACTTTTTTTCATGAATTTAATGTGCAAAATTAGGAAACATTCTGTACAGCAATTTAAATACATTTGTAGAAATTAAAGATTTTAGGTCTTTTCCAGGTCCGAAAAAGTATTTTAGGTTTTTTTTTAACTAATGCTCTTTCTGATGAACATATAAAAAAAAACGAAAATGACCCATTTCATAAAAATTGACTTAGAACAACTTAAATATTTTGCAAATCTTTTAGGTTTCTATTTTTTGAAAAATGTGAGTTTTTTTTTCGGAAGATTTAAATGTTGATACTTCCCACTTAGAAAATTTGAACAAATCGGTCACAGCTAAAGCTTCTAATGATTTTTTTCATGTTGATAACAAACATCGTTAGAGTTACCAAGCCACGACAAATTTGCATTAAAAACCTTATTTTTAATTTTAGTGCATATCAATTCTTGGTGCTTATATTTGGAAAAATATTTTGAAAAAACAATCATTGATTTTTCTATCAACTTTGCGACACTATCATCTGGGACTACTAAATAATTTTGCACTTTATTTCCAAAATAAACAATTTTCTTGCCTAGTATCAGAATTTAATTTTTTTATGCAGTTTTCACAATTATGAAACTTTGTTATCATCTTTTTTACTAAATACCCTGCATAATATGAATTGGCACAATTTTCCAAAGAGTCCTTCTCGGGAAAGGTCTCTTTATTTTCTGCATCCGAATCGGAAAATTCGGATTCAAAATTTTAAATATTTTTACCCGAAAGTGAATTTATACAGGGATCAACAACTGATGTAGTATTAGTTTTTACTTTTGTTTTAAAATAAATTTTTAGTTGCTCGTCATTATTGTTTTCACAATTTGCATAGCGAGAAGGTTTTAGAAAACTCGTTACAAATTGGATTTCAAAACATATCTACACTGGGCTTTATATTCCATCCACCATGTGCCTAATAGTCGAAAAGAAATTTTCCAGGAAGTCCTGATTTAATCTGTTAGTTAAAAGGCATGTATTGCATTGATGGTTTGAATTATACCATCAAAACAAGGCGAGGCCTTCGAGTTTTTTCTTAAAATTTAAAAAATATCTAAGCCTTTTAAAAGTTTGGAATATTATGGGATTTTTGTCTGACAAACCACAACCGTCAGGATTTTTGAATAGACCCGTTTACTATTTAAAGAACCAAATAAATGATTCATAACTTCCAAAAAATTAGCAGCATCAATTCCATCCGCATGGATCTGCCTATTTTTAACACATGTTTTTACTACTGGGGCAACAGAATGGCGACAATATGCTTCGGCATCTTTCATGTTGGTGTACCCATTTTTGGTGACATTGACTCTGCTCCGTTGACCACAGTACCACTTAATATCGGGAGAAAAATATTTTAAGCTTATGACAATGACATCTGATCACCTGAAATCGGCTGACGGTGTTTTGATTTTGACAATTATACCCTTTGTACTTGGAAATGCA
The DNA here is from genome assembly GCA_016904865.1 of Pissodes strobi. Taxonomy (NCBI): domain Eukaryota; kingdom Metazoa; phylum Arthropoda; class Insecta; order Coleoptera; family Curculionidae; genus Pissodes; species Pissodes strobi. Next base: position 2,758 of record JAEQML010077906.1, on the reverse strand, counting down.
CGTAAAAACCCGAATGACAGGCTGTCGCCTTCTCCTTTCTCTCTGGTATAGGACAGAACCTGTAAGGCTAATTAATTTACAGGACATTTTTTCGAAAGAATTTGGGTTAATATGTTTCTGGGGAAGCTTTGGCATGGCTCGTGCCGTATTCGAAAACTGATCTATTTCAAACACCCTTTTAATATGATCAAAACTTATAATGTTCCCAAACAAATTAAAATTATCCTGTAGCAAGTTATTCCGAATATTTTTGAATAAATGAGGTACATCAAATAACCCAAAAATGTTGTGTGTTCTGATAAAGCAAAAATGGCGCTTCAGCACTTATTCCTAACAAACTAAAAGCTTTTCCATTGTTTAAACCCTGATCACAAACGGAAGAGATCCAAGAATTTAAATTATCGAGGACGTACAAAATTAAAGATTTCAATTTTTCCCCTTTTACCGAGGTCCCGCAAACAAAATATGTCAAAGGCAATTTCCATTTGTGGTACAGGTCTCGAATGGAAAAAACTAAAACTTATTTAGCATGTTTCGGAAGACGTCCTAAAGGACCAAGATCCTCGTAACCCTCAATAATTTCAAATTTTTTGGAATATTCCAAATCTTTTTTAATCGACATTTCGTCAAAAGCCAAAATACATTTCCCTTTCTTCACTAGACATGGTAAAATATTTTTTTGAATGTGATATAAGACAGTTTTATCAATTCCCGTTTTAAAGATGCATTCTCCAATCGAACCTGGAAACCCTGGGGAGAATTAAACCTTGCCGTTTTAAAAAGCGGTAAGCTGAGGGAGATTTATAATATTGAAATATCTTTCTCCCGCTCTGTAAACTTGCGCCTTTTACCACGAAACTGCATCCCCACACAACTTTTTGCTGCTAGTGACAAACAAGCCATTGCGGTACTGAGCAATGAGGGGACATTGACCTTTTATCTTTTAATTTTTGTGTTCAACCTGATGTTTTTTTGCCTTAATTCTGCAAGTTTGCCGCATTGAAATTTAATTTGCCTTTTCAATTTTTTTTTGGCGTGTCAGGAGTATTTATTTTTTGAGCTGGTCCTTTAAATCGTTTTGGCGTAGAAGGTGCGGGTGGAGCTTAATTGATTAAAATCAATCTCCTGATCTGTTCCTGCATGTGTTTTTCGAGCCGAATATGTTTTTTTTGTGTCAGCTCCTTCAGAGGAGAGGTAGGCAATGATTCCATAATACCATCCTTATAGGGCATTGGAATACACGAATCCTTTATATACCGCTTCCAAAAAATGTCTTTCGCATACATAATTGCGGTGGATTTTAAGAAAAAATTTCATATGAACGTATATGCCCTAAACGTCTTAACTTTTGAGATACAGGGAGGTAGAGTTTAAAAAAAAATTATTAGACACTACTAGAAAAGAAGAAAAAGTTATTTTTCTGTCGCCCTAATTATTTCGCCTTTATGATCATCGCATATAATGCACTTCGGTCTATTTTGAAACCTAAAGGACACAAGAGGCCCAATTTCGCACTCCGAACTTGTATCCGTTGTGCTGCCCATTCTAATTTGATTTCTATTTAAAAAAAAATGCAATATTGTATACACAGGTACCTTTTAAAAAAATAATAAACAAGTTATTGCTTAGGACCGTAAGTATACATGGCAAATTAGTATTCTATTTTCCAAGTTAATTTTATTCTGAGTAGGCTATGACTGGATTGCTGCCAACAGTATCCAGCAATATAAACAGGCATCAGTCCTAGCTTTCTCAGGATAAAATAAACTTGGAACATAGTATATTTGAGTGAAATTTCCGTCGGTCTCAGTATAAAACATGAAATATGCAATTAAAGCATTGATCTCTAATTTCCAGACATCCTGTTTGCTGCAACAACAAGCATATTACCTTGGCGAGGTTTAACAACATCCCTATGTTGATATCATTTGGCTCCTTTATTCTTGTAACAAAAAATATGTAATTACATTTTTGAAACATAAACTTACAACTTACCCAGATATTCAGCTGAAACAGAGGTATGTAGATATAATAAAAAAATTCTAGAATTCTTCCCAATTTACTAGATACTTTAATATGCAACACATAAACTTATTAATATTTTAATAACAACATAGCACATTGCACATTCACACCTAGCGAGAAGATTTATAATAAAAATCAAAATAAAATAAAACCTATAATAATATGTGTTGCATCAGCCGTAGAGAGAAACAAAGCTATGCTAAGCTTGAAGGCTGAGAGTCGATGAAATTCGTGGTCAAAATTAATTACGGCGTAAACCCATGACGTCTCTCATTGTTTATTGTTATATCTTTGTTAGTTTACAAGCAAAAAATATGGGGTTTGCTCTATTATTTTACCATTCAAAAGGGCTCCGAATTCTTGCTTTTTAAACGATTTTAACGACTTTTGGGTAAAAAATGGGCGTCGCACCCCTGCATTATCCGCCTGCGGCGGGGTTGCCTGCGTCAGGCCTTTTCCTGCGGGCGCAGAAGTCCTTTTCACTTTGCGCACTCCCATTTTATAAACTCACGAGCCGCCACTGATTAAAGTATTGTTTAGATAGAGGACTTATTAAAAATAAGTGTCAATTTATAAAATTTCAACAAATTAAATATACGCTTTGTCATTCCTAATGAATATTAACAAAAAAAATAACTTTGTGAAAACATATTTCTATTATAGACTTTATACAACTCCTATATTATAATGTTCTCTTATTTCTAATAGAATTATAAAATAATTTGTAAACACA
>JAEQML010077905.1:0-12676 GCA_016904865.1 Pissodes strobi | reverse complement strand
TTATATTTGCCTTAGGAAATTAAAGGGAACGTGAACACGTATTTTTATTTTTAATTAATTGGTAGTTCTTATTTGTCATATGTGATCCCGTACATTGCGTATCGCAACTGGCTAGATGTTTTAGATTTTAATTAGGTGGTTAAACTATTTATTATTCATAACAGGTACTTTACATTTAAGATGTCAATTAAGCCCTTATTTGTCGTAGCAGAAAACTTACAGTGCCTACCGCAACTGACTAAATATTTTAGATTAATTAGACAATTTGCCCCACGTATCACAGCCGAGTCCAAAGGACTTAACTGATTTTTTTTGTCACTTTAAACATAGTTATTTCCTACATAGATAGCCTTCCTGCTATTCTAAGACCTACCATAACCTGTCAATTCAACAAGTCGCAGGTAGAAAAATTTTAATTATGATTATATAATCAGTACTTGATAAAAGAGAAGATTTAAGGCTTAGCCTTCTATTTTCTTCCTGTCTCCTTTTTGTTATATTAAGCGCCAATCGCTGGAATCTTTAAAGCTAATATTTATTAAATAAATTAAGATTCTTATTAAAATAAGTGTATGATAAGTCAGGGATTTCAGGTTTATCTTTTCAACTTCAAATAAACTTAAGCATACCGTGGTTGGCTAGTTTGAAGGTGATAAGTGGTTAATTTGGTAACTTGGGCATTTTATTTAGTCGGTTTTGACCGCTGTGTCGCTATTTGGTCATATATTGTCAAAGAGGAATTAGGGCGCTTCCCAGATGCGTGTTGCGGAGTATAATTATTGGCGGCGTTCCTCTTTGCTCTTGCAGGCGGCGCAACTCAGACGGAATAATGACTCGCTTACTTCGAAACAAACTGTACGTATATTGGTCTCCAGGTTTCAAATACAGGAAGGTATGCACTTAGAATGATAACTATGTTTGAATACAATTTACCAGAATAGAGTGAAACGCGTGACCATTCGATGAGGACCTATTTGGTTCCCTTCAAACAATTTGAGGTTCCCTTGAAAGTACTTTTAGTTTACGTTAGATTTTAAGGGTTAATTCGTTTAATTTATTCTGGTAGGCTTTAATTTAATTTAACTTTGATTTATGGTTCAATTTATTTTTACTTTACTTTTCACTGACGTAACTTTTGGGGCGTTTTGAACTTGTTACCTAGAAAGCGTTTGCCTTAATTAAAAGGTACTACTCAGCCAGATGATCAAGTTTGGAGTGTTTGAACTTGTTTACCAGAAAGCGTTTGCCTTAATCAAAATTTACTATCAGCTGATCAAGTTCGGAGGGTTTGAAGTTGTTACCAGAGAAGCGTTTGCCTTAATTAAAAGGCACTACTTAACCAGATAAGTTGCCGTTTACTCGATTTGCACGTTCTTTTATACTAAACTTTGTTGAAAGTTTACTGATTGTTTTTTAACATGTTTAGATAATAATTATAATATTTTATCATTCAATGTCAAGTACCAAGTTCAAACTTTAGACTGAGTGTTCTTTTTTAGTGAATACGATTTCTAGTTTACACATGCCCCTCTCTATCTAGCATTGGTCCTCAATGCAAAACATCTTTTTATACATTGGTAGCATGTACAGGGTGGCTCGAATTCGTGTCTATGTATGGAGAACTCGAAAACCGTAAGAGATAAAGTGTCGGTCAAATTAAGGCAAAATTGCGCATTTAGGTGCCTAACAATATGCCGTTTAGAAAGTTTAAAAATTCCGAGTATTTCCGGAGATATCCGGAAAAAACCGAAATTTTGAAAAATCGTTTTATTTTTTTCCTGTGCTTATTTAAAAACGGATTTTAAATTGAATTACAATGATGTTATCCACTTTGAAATCCGACGTTTCATCTTCATGGGATCATCATCAAGTTTCTTTTTTTAAATACGCACTTTAATTTTTTTATAGCTTTTCAGATGATTTTGGCGTTATTAATATGAGTATGTGTTTTTATTTTTTTTTAATTTATTTTCTTTAATTTTTATTATCATTTTTTTGTAATTCATATATTTTGCTTTGGCGTAATTTTAAATAATTTAAGGTAGGTGCTTTTGAAATTTTTATATTCTTTAAAAACATTTTATGTTGGTTTTTGTATTAAGTGGAAAATTGGAGCCCGTATTAAAAATGAAAAATAGTAAAATAATTTTTTACGAGAATATGGCCATGAACTAGGTATTACTCAAACAAGTTGCTTAGTGCAAGATGAAATATTTTCAACTTTTAACCAATTAAATTTTTTTTTAATAGAGAACATAAACAATTTATATTCATACTGCGTGATACTATAGGTACTTTGATGGAATAACACACCTATTGGAATTTTGCATATAAAAAAAAATAATAAATTATATTGGGCAAAATTCCAATAGGTGTGTTTTTCCATCAAAGTACCTATAGTATCACGTAGTATGAATATAAATTGTTCATGTTCTCTATTAAATAAATTTTTTAATTGGTTAAAAGTTGAAAATATTTTATCTTTGCACTAAGCAACTTGTTTGAGTAATAGTTCATGGCCATATTCTCGTAAAAAATAATTTAACTATTTTTTATTTTTAATACGGGCTTCAATTTTCCACTTAATACAAAAACCAATTAAAATATTTTTATAGAATATTAAAATTTTAAAAGTACTTAACTTAAATTATTTAAAATTACGCCAAAGCAAAATATTTAATTTAAAAAAAATAATAAAAATAAAAAAAAATTAAAAAAAATAAAAACATATGCTCATATTAATAACGCCAATACCATCTGAAAAACAATAAAAAAAGTTAAAGTTAGTATTTAAAGAAAGAAAGTTGATGATGGTCCCTTGAGGACGAAACGTCAGATTTCAAACTGGATACCATCATTGGATAGAGGGGAGAAAGTGGCAATGCAAAAGTGCAATTCAATTTGAGATACGTTTTTAAATAAGCCCAGGAAAAAAATAAAACGATTTTTCAAAATTTCGTTTTTTTTCCGGATATCTCCGGAAATACTCGGAGTTTTGAAACTTTCTAAACGGCATATTATTAGGCACCTAAATGCGCAATTTTACCTTAATTTGATCGACACGTTATCTCTTACGGTTTTCGAGTTCCCCATACATAGACACGAAAACGAGCCACCCTGTACTTTATTATTATTATTATTTACTTATTTATTTTTTTCTCATACTCATCGTCAATTCTGTTTTAAGAAAATTAATAGTTGTTACTAAATCCCTTACGGTTAAAAATCAAAAAGAAAAGAATCTCCCTAATAAATAAAGATTCGTTAGTGATTGCCAAAGAAAATAATTAAAAACTCTGTTATCGTAGAGACGATCAAAAACTCATTTTTGATAAGTATGTTTAAAGGAGTGGAACACCCTTAAATAATAACGTGGTCCCCAATGTTCGAATAGTCATATTGTTCCGTACCTACTTAAATTTAAGTTTTATTCGAGCACTTTAAACTTCTTGGCATATGCTTAGTTCGGTCCTGGAGCCCAGCCAAAGGGTCTCGATCTACGTCCTTGCTCAATTCAGAATCGTTGTCGGTCTCCTTTTGGCTGCTGTGTATATATCAGGACTCCATCGACATTGATTAGTGACTGCTCCATGTACATGTAACAAATATAAATAAGACATGAGTGCATAACATTGACATTTTTCTTCTTTTCCTCTTTTAATATAAGTATGTGTATAGGTTTCATTCCTTAAAAAATTTCTCTTTGATTATTTGTCATTTTAACTTTTTATCACCCGTTAATGAAAACTATAATTCGTATTTAAAATCATACGTATACTAAATAATTATATGGTGCGTTAAACATATGCAAATATTATGTTATATTTTAGTTGGTCCACAGTGTACGTAAAACCAAAATGGAACATCGTTGTAAATATTAAACATATATATTGGTGCTTACAGCAAATGAAAAATAATTTTGATGGTCAATTCTAATAATAATAATAACGTTTCTTGTTTATTTATTCCCATAATTTATATTATCCTTAATAGATATCGTAGTCATAATATTTGAATTTCCCTTCAACTTATGCAAAATATATAAATATATAAACAATTGAATTTGATACTATAACCCGAGAATACTAAACTGTTGAGAAGCGACAGCCGGCGGCGGCGTCTTTGATCTTCCTTTGATCTCGATGGGCCTGTTTTCGATGACCTTGAATGACTCTCGTTTGACATTAAAGCAGCATAATCCGAGAAGACAACGGTTTTGTCTTCTTGGATAATATTTTGTAGTACGGGAGCATGGGGAAGTAAATTATTTCATGAATCAGGAAATAAATCAAAATTATTTATTTAAAGAACTTATTATTTATAGGTATGTTGGGGTTTGCTTATAATAAGATATATCTATGTATAGATTTATAATATGTATAGGCTACATCATACATTAGGGATATGATAGAAAAATAAATCAAAGACACTCACAGAGCCGTTCCTGACGGGGCTGCAGCACGTGCACTCGTACGAGGCGGCGGAGATTAGGGGGCGGCATTTTATTTACAACAAAGTTTCTAAATCAGCTTTTATTAAAAAATATGAAACAATAAAACACAGTAGCATTTCAGGTTTAATGAAATACAATTAAACTCTGATTTACAAAAACGAATATTAAATATAAACCCAAGAACTACGTATTTGCCATATTTTGCTCATTATTAAATTTAGTGGTAAGGTAAGTTGTTTAATTTTCTGACATTGTTCAAAAATTATATGTATTTTTGCAGCATCAGCTGTAAGATGGGAGGTTTTGAGACTTAATATACCTATATTAACTTTGAAACCGTCAATCGACACTCAACGGGAAAGTAGAATAAATGTAGGTAATTTAACCTTTAATTTCAAATTTCAAAAAAGTTTACAACAGCCCTAATGAAATAGTCGATAACGATAAAAGAGACATAAAAACGAGAAATATGGCACAAACATTAGCGGAGAAATTTATTTAAATTTATCTGTTCATTGATAGTTGGGCATGATCTTCTGTCAAAAGTTAACGCTGTCTCAAAATCCTAAAATTAACTGTTTCAAAAAATTTAATTAACTATTTCGATGAAAAAAGGATTCATCAGTCCTGATCAGTTTTGATCTATTTATCAAAGAAGCTGAACCACTAGCTGCAGAAATTAACATACTGCCCGAATTTCCTCTTGTTCGGTCAGCGAAAAGTTCCACGTCATTTCTCGTACGAGTCAAATAACGAGTTTCCTGTTGATCAAAAACGAAATTTTAGAGTAAATTTTTATTTTAGTATATTAGATGCAACCAAAGTTCACTAGAAGAAAGGTTTTATTTACTAGAGGAATGTAACAATTTATCTAAATGCTTATACGAGTTTCACGAAATGGAACTGATTTTTTGCGAAAATCATGTATAGATCTGGATTCATCTTTAGAACACGGGCAGAGTAACTTCCCCTAACCAGATATCGACGGAAATGAACTGTGTAACGAACTTTTATCTTTTAACGCCATTGTTATCACTTAAAGAATCCAAACCTTACTTTATATTAAGTTATATTATCGATAATGATCTTACCTTCTGTTTTCCTGTAGCCTAAGAATATTTCTTAAATTACCTGTGACAGTGGCCTCTGGGGAAAGAAGTTTTAGTAAATTACAACTAATTAAATTTTTTTTAAGGTCTACTTTGTCCCAAGAAAGATTGACGAGCCTTGCCAGTATTTCAGTTGAACAAGATATGCGCCAAAGCTTAGACCTATCAAATATAATACCTAATTTTACAGCTAAGAAATCTCGAAGAGTTTCAGTTTAGTCCAACGGTATTCTAATGCATTTTAAGCTTTTATAACTCGAAAACGAATTAGGCAAAATTTTTTATTTTTAAGGCCACTGTTTGTACCCACACCATGCAGTATGTGCAAAAATAAATTTTAATTTAATAATAATCTTAAGTCTCTTCTTCTCTTTTTTAATTTAAAAATAATTTCATTTAAACCAGGTGGGGGGGGGGGGGGCGTCTCTATTTGCACGGGGCGGCAGAAGCTCCAGGAACGGCGCTGGACACTCAGTAGGAGAAAATATATATTTCCGTAACAGTATTTTTTTTTAAATAATATACATATTTTTTCCTAATTATTTTTTACATATTTTTAGTACACAGGTAAACATAAAACAGGGGTATTATTTATAAATGCGATAACATTTTTAATTTTCTCTTACATTTTTTGTCATTTTTGTATGTTTGTAAATCTCTATTAGAATATTTTAGTCTATAGAAAATTTTTAACCGAATAAAAAACTTCAAAATACAGAATTTGGGAAATTCAGAGCAAGGATGTACAAATTGCACCCTTTGCATTAGGCTTAATAATTGATGGGAAATTCCCTTTCCTAGAGAAATATCTTCAAACTTTGAAGTCAATTTCTTTTTCAATTGATAAATAAAATTAACAAATTGTTCTGGTGGATATTTTAGCGCACCATAAATATCAATTCCAAAGGGGACAAAGAACACAAAGTCAAAGTCACAGTCAATGTATATGTGTATTTAGGGTTACACGTGTTTCGCCTTACGGCATCATCAGACCTTACTTATGTAAACAACAACCACAACGCTCCCAAGTTAAAATAATAATATAGGTACTGTTGGTGTTTCATTTACAACTGAACATTACTGAAAAATAATTTAGCGACAGTCACATACCTATTATGCTTAAAAAAACGTAAACCAACAAAAATAAAAATAAGAAATAGAAACTTTTACAACGACTGAAATGAAACACCAACAGTACCTATATTATTATTTTAACTTGTGAGCGTTGTGGTTGTTGTTTACATAAGTAAGGTCTGATGATGCCGTAAGGCGAAACACGTGTAACCCTAAATACACATATACATTGACTGTGACTTTGACTTTGTGTTCTTTGTCCCCTTTGGAATTAAAGATTAAGTCACTTTGAGAATTATGATGGATGATTATTTTGTACCATAAATATCAGTTTCCGTTGTGAAAGCTCTTAAATGGATTAATAAATTAGAAACGTCTAAGTTTTTACATTCCTATGCAAATGATTCACATATCTCGCAGCTATGTACAGGGTTATCCAACGAGGACTAGACAAGGCAATTTTTTAACTTTCCCGGTACGTTTATAAAAAAAACTGAAATAGCCATTTTATGTAATTTTCTCCCGCCAATTCGCATATGTTCAGCAAAAATCAATTGAACATCAAATAAAAGTGCTAGGGATCACTTTGATATTTTTTTAAATAGAACACACTGTATATTACTACATTTTTGGACTATCTAGAAAAATCTAGACACATTTTGTGTATAATATCCTATACCTATCTTTAGCTGTTTACCAAATATTGACAGTTGAAAGTCGGATATTTTGACACTTTGACAGGCTCTAAAATCTAAACCGCACAAGATCAAAGAAAACGGTTTTCACATTCCTATCTTAAGTTTTCATAAACTATCGAATGACAGTAGCTTCGAATTTAACCTGCGGATAAAATTAACCGGACGTTTTAAACCTCCGATTAAATTCAAAGTTAATATGATTCGATAGCTTATGAAAACCCAAGATAGGAATGTGCAAACCGTTTTCTTTGATCTCGTGCGGTTTAGATTTTAGAGCCTGTCAAAGTGTCAAAATGCCCGACTTTCACTATTTGGTAAACAGCTAAAGATAGGTATAGGATATTATATACAAAATGTGTTTAGATTTTTCTAGAGAGTCCAAAAATGTAGTAATATATAGGGTGTTCCATTTAAAAAATATATCAAAGTGACCCCTAGCACTTTTATTTGATGTTCAATTGTTTTTTGCTGAACATATCCGAATGCGCGGAAGAAAATTACATAAGATGGCAATTTCAGTTTTTTTTTTATAAAAGTACAGGGAAAGTCAAAAAATCGCCTTGTCTAGTCCTCGTTGGATATCCCTGTACATCAAGTACCTTTTTTAATTAGATAACCGCAAACATAGCTGACGGCATTTTGAGTTGTTAGGTTTTCATTTCTGTAGCTATAGTTTGGTAGAGTTATCGCATTAGTTAACTGATGTTCTTCATTGACAATATTTTCAGCTACATATGCGGTATCAAAATTAATTAACAAATGATCAAAATCTTCTTGGCAGTTCATTTGGTCCGTATGGAAGCAACTTTGCCAAAATAGCTTTCGAAAGGCGGTCTAAAACTGTATAAGGGTGGGATTAACATTGTTGCCGCTTTGTTGCCGGACACTTCCAAAGAAGTTTTCGATGCAATCTGTGTTTATACGTCTTGTTTTTAAGTATTTAAAATTTGCTTTTCAAAGTTTTTCCCACAATTTGATATGCCCATGCATTGTTACATCCCAACATTTTGGAAATCTTACCCTGTTGGTTATGTCTTTGCCAATTTTGTCAAAAATTTTCATTTTACACAAAGACAATAAAGTATCTTTTAAAAATTTAATTTGATATTGAGAGCCTTCAAATACTTTCTTAAACTTATAGGATGGTCGTAAGGAGTCTGAATTTAATACGTCAAATAGATTATTAAATAAATATAAAGCATCTATTGTACCCAAGGCATATCCAGGAAGGGCACCCAAACTCATATAGGTGTTCATTCCTGTTGTGAATAGTTTAACTTTTTTTAACTGACGTCAGTTAGAAAAATATAATATTATTTTATTAGTTTTAAGTTAAATATTTTCATTCCAGAATAACCTAATGGTAGAAAAACATGAATTTGACAACTCATGGCCATTCGCACGGCCTCTCTTAATCCAAGATTTACCCACCTTATCTGGTATTTTATTTTACTACACCTTATCTGGTATTTTTTGTCGCACCATCTCTCCTAAGTGCAAAACTTCACTTAAAAATCATATAAAATTAAGCCTAGGAAGTGGTCGGATTTAAGCATTTTATCTCATTTATATCATTTATGTTCTGATTTTTTTTATATAATTAAGCATTTCTCTTGATGCATCAGTTACCACTATGGACCTTGCAAACTTTTTAATCAAAGAAGATGACAAATTGGATGAATAATAGTCTTTGGTATTCCCAAAAGAGTTTACCGACGAAGTATTTTTATTCTTTCCATAACTTAACGTTTTTCAAAAGTTTTCTTCTAAATAAACATACAGCTATTAATATTTTGGAGTGAATAGGAGATGAAATTGAATACCTCTACGATCTGTAAGTAATATCAGAGTATCACATTGAAGTAAAAAAAAAATCACCGAACTAAAATGAAATGTCAACGCCAATGTCGCCAATGCCAATAGGGGGAATAGAAAAAACACCAGAAAAGTAACCAAAATTGCAACATCGCCAAGTTTACCTCACGTTTCGCTAAGAATTGATTGGTCGCGCGAAACAAAATTAATCTAAGGTGGACCTTAAAGTTGAGAGGGACTTACTAAAGTCACGATTTTAAGCAAAGCCGTGCAAACAGCCATCAGTAACATACTAAAACTCGGCTGTTACCTATTATTAAATAGTTTTAAGAAATAATTTATATAAAAATAAATACTTACAGTTCTGGATTTCTGGGAAACGAAAATAAACTAAATCCTTGCCCAGTAACAACCGAACATTCACTATAGACACAATTGTTACCCGAACTCGACATGCCTATAATTATTATTATTATATGTCAATGGAAAAAAACCAACAATAAAGCGAAAATACAGATCGTTAAAAATGCACTATTAGCTACACTACCACTTGGACTACAAAACAACTTATCTGTTGACATCAATGACATATCTTGACACTGACGGACGGTGACGGAAAAGCAGCATATTTGGCGAATGCGCATACTAGATTGAAATTATTCTGTCGCTTCTCAACAGTTTAGTATTCTCGGCTATAACCCGCTTACTGTCGTCAGCATTACGTTCGCTCTTGGATTCTCCTTAATATTTACTTCTGTAATATGTGACATGACCCCATGCCTTTGTCCTTATGGTAGATAGTTGTTTGAATTTCCCAGCTGTTTTGGTGGCTTTGACCTTGTTCCTGGATTTGCTGATGTATGGGTAATTTACAGTGACGTCGATTATGTTGCTTTAACTGATAGTTTTATTTGGATATTAGTATTTTTAATTAGTATTATCCTTCCGAGAGTATGCACATCTTCTAAGAAGGTTAATGCTTGTTTTTCGGTGTAAATTACCTCACACAAGTGGTATTCGCTTGGTATTTATAACTAGATCGATAATTATGTTCTACTTGTCATTAAAAATAGGTGTCTTTTGCGAGATTGATGCTGCTGTCTGCAGGGTTGTGTTAGAATTGTATGTACTGTACGACTGTAATTCTTCACATTTCGTCCATGATTATTTATTCCATCTTTATGTTGGCTTATTCTTATACATATTTACTTAATCTAGGTTTCCTTCTACTCATATGCTATTTTATTTCGTTATTTCTATGTCTGTTGTCCTATTTCTTCTTTCTTTCTATATGGTGTGACATAGTATATTTTAATCCATAATTTCCTATTTTTGTTTGCATATTTTTAATCATTTAATCTATCTCTGCGTATTTTGTCTACATATTTTAACGATCTCTATGTTTTCTTCTCACACTTTTATGATGTTTAACGTTTAACTTATTTTCCTTTATTAATATTACCGAATTCTCGTTTACTATCTTCTCATATACCGTCTACTTACTTCATAACTTTATATATACATCTATACATATGTATCCCTATGTGGATTCCAATTTCGTCTCTCTATAAGGTACTTCTCAGCGACAGTTATCTACAACATTCCCTATATCGATAGCCTGCATTTACTTTCTAGCTTCTCTTTTATTGTAGTTTAATATTATAATTCTCGTACTCTCAATACTATAACTCTTTAATTTCTATTACAATTAAATGGCTATGTGTTTTTTCTGTGACTTTCCCAATATGGTACTATCGTGAATCACTTCCATTTAGAATTATAACCTTTTACTCCAGTTGCTCATATCTCAATTTCTCATTTTTCTTCTCTAATGTCTACGTGTTTTTACAAAGATTTCCCTAGTGTGGTACCTATCATTAACACTTGCATTGAAAATTTTACCTTTTCCTAGTTATATATACCTCCAATTTTCCCTATATGAACCTTCTTTGGACGCCTACATGTTTGCATTATGATTTTCTCTATCATCTCAGATACATATCATTAACATTCGCATTCCAAATTCTATTTTCATATTCCTAACATATTTGTCCTATTTTTACTATTTATATTCCCTAATTCTATATCCCTAGTTGCTTAGTTTCTCGTTTCTGGTTTATTTGCATTTGCTTAGTTTTTGGTTACTTTTTGCTTAATTTTTGGTTTCTGTGTGTTTACTTAGTTTCTGGTTGCTTCTCTATTACTTAGTATACGATTTTCCCAGTAGGATACTTATCGTTAACACTTGCGCTAACAACGGTAACTCTATTTCCTAGTTACTCATTTCGCCATTTTGCTCCTCAATTTTTCACTTATTCCAATGCCCAAGTGCTTTTGCTATGAGTTTCCCAATACGGTACCTATCTGTAACACTTTGCCTTTAACATTGTAACTCTATTCTAACTACACCTTTTCATATCTGCATAGACTGCTTATTTTTTCCTTGCATAAGGGTGGTTATCTCTATTATTTAAAGTATGATACTTGTGTTTTAAAATTATAATTGCGTGCAACTTTTTCCCCAAACAATACTAGTGATTTTTTCTCAACGTCGGTCGTTGTCCTTGCTAATGGCACTTTCCTTATATTTTTGTTGTATATTCTCTGTCTTGTATTTTGCCATTGCCTCTTTTGTCTCTTGCATGATTAAGTGAAAATTTGCCTCGTCATTATGGTCCTCTTGCTTTTTTATATTGTCTGGTGATGCCTTGGTCCATTGGTCCATCGTATGAGTGTCCTTGAGCTTAATTTATTTTATTGATTTTTCTTGTGCTTTTATCGGTGATGTCGGTGGGAATCGAAGCTGCGAAGAGTGTTGTACTGCTGTGACTATGAGACAATAGAAGGTCTTCAGCTGGCGTGTCGGACTGACTTTTGAGACGTAAATTGTATTTCTTCTCCGACATTCGTTTATCGATGTATTCGTAAGGATGTAACTGCTACTGCTTTTGGCAAAATCTCCAGAAGACGGGTCTGCACTGCTTTCAAATGACTCACACAAACAATTTGGACGCCAGATGACTCTCAAACAGAATTGGTACTGAAAACTACTTCGTTGACTAACACAGAGACGATTTAAAGAATTTTCTCAGATTTATGACTACTATTATATTCCTTAAGAAGACAAAAAAATTATCCCATGGACCCCTACGGCGGCTTGGCGGACAAGGAATAACTAGCGACTGACAAGTGCTATTTTTCAGGAGGAACAGGGTCCTGGTTGGATAAATCCTGCTGAGTCCATGGTCCTCGGTCCTACGTACGGAGATCAGAACGGCAGCCTCCACCACGTGTCAAAGAGGAACCGGACTCGACCTATTTGGTTCCCTTAAAACAAATTGAGGTTCATTTGAAAGTACTTTTAGTTTACGTTAGATTTTAGGGGTTAATTCGTTTAATTTATACTGGTAGGCTTTAATTTAATTTCACTTTGATATGGTTTACTTTACTTTTTACTTTACTTTTCACTGACGTAACTTATGGGACGTTTTGAACTGGTTACCTAGAAAGCGTTTGCCTTAATTAAA
>JAEQML010077904.1:0-12676 GCA_016904865.1 Pissodes strobi | reverse complement strand
CAATTTGGGCACGCGAAATCTTTTTGCAGCCGAAGAATCGCATGCAGCAAATGCGCGGGGGCGCATGATATCACCGACTGCAATGCAGACTTCCAGAAATGCGTCAATTTTAGCGGGCCTCATAGGTCAATTGACGAGTCCTGCCCGGTATACGACTATAAGCTCAATGTCATACAAACCGCATCGAAGCCTAAGCAAACATTTCGTCCGGCGCCAGCCTGGAGAGACACAAATCAGCAAGTAGCAGACGGCCAAGCGGGCCAAGGCCTAAGCAATGGCCAACGTTCAGAAAATTATCAGCAAGCCTTCCCCTCGATTCGAGGCCGACGAGAACCACAGCGGAGGGCCAATCAACCACCCATCAACATTCAAACAATGTACAACAACAACAAAAGGTTAGTGGTACTGTACGTGCTAGTACTAATAATTTGAATAACTTGAATATAGCCGACACTATGTCAAACTTAAATAGCGTTGTAGCAAAAATCTATAATCTTGTAAATTTAGATGAACTTTACTTGGCATTGGATTGCTATTCTAATATGCTCGAAGCTTTTAGGGGCAACAAAGCCGAAATAATCCAAGCGTCTTTGCGCTTTTTTACATTTGAATACGCGAAATTTAATGTTTAAATGCTACAAATCGCTTCTTGGAACTGTAATGGCATTAGGTACAAACTGGTACTGGGAGAGTTTCAGGTTGTTTTTCGCGAAGAAACGAATCTGTCACCGGACTTCACTCTGAAAGTAAGGGGCTATAGAATCGAGAGATCTGATAGGCCCGATCGACGCGGGGGAGGCGTGGCCTGCCTCATACACAGGTCACTTCGCTACCGACGAGTATTTAGCATTCGCTCCGCGATTGAACATATCAGTATTGAACTGGAGAGCGGCCTACGTGTATGTGGCGGTTATGCACCCCCGGGTCTCCGCTTTTCAGAAGCCGATCTCTTGGCACTTCTTCCACCAAACCGAGTATCCCTGCTGATAGGGGACTTGAATGCCACGCACGCCGAATGGGCCGGCGTAACTAACAGCAGGGGTAGATTGTTCAAGGGAATAATCAATAATAACCTGGAAATGTCCTATCATAGAACACCTTATCTTCGTGCAGCCTCGTTCCTGGACATTGCCATCACTCGGGGAATTATCAGGACTTCTCAGCTGCTAGAGATTAACGACCTCAACTCTGATCACCTTCCAATCAAGATTAGCCTATACTGTAGGGTCCCCTTATCTAATGACACCGTCATTTCGTATAGGAATATTGATTGGAGGGTGTTCAGGGCACAGCTTAATGAGTCGACTGTGATCCCCGAGTAGCTGACAACAGTCCAGGAACCGAGGTGGAAACTCTCACGTCAAATATCCTGCCCATCCGTGATGCTCTGTGCACTAGGGTTGCCATGCACCCTAGCACCGAATCCCTCCCTGAACACATCCTGAATCTTATAACCTTTAGAAATCGGTTTCGACGGAGATGGCAAAGAAACCGGACACAAATGGGATCCGCTCGCATCAATGCGCTGTCGGGGGAAATTAGGGTGAAAATACGTGAGCATAGAAACCAGATGTGGCTGGCTGATATCAATACAATCAGCAGGGACGACGGTTCCCTATGGAAGCTGGCCAGGCGAGTCCGCGGAGGCACAGCACAAATGCCTGTGATAAGGTATCTAGGCCGAGAATTCGGCGACGACGCCGGAAAAGCTGATGCTTTCGCGGATTACCTGGAATACATCGAAGAGTACATCGACGCCCTCGCATGTAGGTTTTTCGAATGGCAATAGCAAATGAACGGTATGATCCTGAAAATCCAGTGTCCCATGGAACAATATACCGTGAAATCGCATTATATTATAAACAGCTCATGCCTCCATAAGACAGGAACCTTTGGGAATCATAGTTCGAAAGGCTACTTTCGAAAGTACTCGAAAACTATCCCTTTAAGTTCATTTTAACATCTAACTTTTTCAACCGTATCAGGAGCACAGAAACGCAATACCCATCCGGTAACTTGCGCGCTCTGTCTCCTGCCTGGCCAATCCACGGCGTTCGGATGCGTGGGCGGACTCTTGCCGATCACAACACATACGATTCCTAGCCATTGAAGCATTCGTGTCTCCGTAGCCGATACCGTGAGACTCGTTCTAAGCGACCTGATATACTGAATAGACTTAACACAGTTAAGTCCCAACTCTCATGTTCATAGCTTCTTTTGTTTTATGTCTTAATTACATGTTGTAAATATTGTAAATAGTAATTTTAGCATTATTACGCCCTGTTCCATCAGAACAGTTTTAAGTAGGGGTTTTCCATAAATTTTCCCTATATTTACCCTCCTTTCTATGCATAAATCATGAAGCATGTACACTTAAACAGCAGGCTTTATGCCAATTATAGCAAATCTTAGGACTTTGAAGGGGTAACCCACGAAAAGTGCAGCACAACCTAAACAGTACCACACGCCTAGTAATTAAGTAAGTTTGTTAACGACCCCCTAAGGGTGCCACTATCTGCTGGCCACTGGCAGTGAGGTAACACTGCCCGGCATAACAGCAGAGTAGATCATTGTCAAATTGTCATGCCTAAGCTAGTTGTGTAGTTATTAATCATTGTAATATCAAATAAACATATTCCAAGTTCCAAGTCCAAGATATATCTCGGCGTGGCGGCTGCGACGCGCTTTCTGTGTAATAAAAATATTATTATTTTTCTTTATTGTTTAAACGAGTAATGATTAAAACATGTTCAAGGCTCGTGGAGCTGGGACGAGTTCCACAGAGAGTAGTACTAATAAACACTTACCGAACTCGACCAGATCTCCTTCGTTAAAATAAACACCCGGCAAGATCGGAGTGCAAGGCGCTGTCGCAAGTTTTAAAGTGAGCGCGCAATTTGCCCGCTGCTCCGGAGAGGGGTTCTTTGAGCGCCACCGAGTTCGTTACGGACCAAACTGTAGATCCCCGCGTTATTCGTGGAACCTGCTGCAAGACCTCCGTTCCTCATGGTAAACCTTGCCGGTAAGAATCGCAAAAGAAGAGAACACCAACACCAATCTAGGAGAGCTGAAATATTACGATACGAAAAATTGTCGAGCCAAATAAAAACGCCGCAGATACAATACTATTTCTTTATTTGAAAAGAACAAGATGGGCCAAAACTATCGATAAATACAAAAGCGTAAAAGTAAATTGCGAAGGCCCAAAATTTTGATATAAACATCTTCAGGTACGATACCGACGATGGAGTGGTGGTGTGAACCCCAACAAAAAAACTAAATTATCTAAAAATAATGAACTTAGCTATAAAAATAAAAAAATTACCAGTGGTTGACCAGAACTCCATGAATAATAAAGCTAAACGAAAATGAAGTAGACACCACTTAAACGCCTAAGAACCCCAGCGAGTAATTGGGGGTAGAAAAAGAAAACATGGGTTGGGTCTACGGCGCGGGGTCGTGATCACGTAAACCGCTAGGATAAGTTGGGCGCAATAACTTAATAGGACAAGGGGTGCACCAATGTAAAATTGACAGTTATTCCAGACACACTAATTTAAATTTAACTCTAAACTAAACACATCTTTGTTTTTTCACCAAAGTTCCTACATACACTAACCCGGCTGGGTGGAAAAACCCTCCGACGTCCAACACGTCTCGCCGGTCCAATCACACCAGGTAAGCTAGCTCCGCTTATGCCAAAACTATGTTTCTTTGCCATACTCTTGAAAATATCTGACCTGACATGTTTTGTGAGGGGTGTCAAATTAACAAAATGGAGTTAAATGTCAGTAAATGTTTTCAGATTTCCTTCTCAAGTCTTGACAAGTAGGCAAACCAACAAGTTCATCTAAATTCTCGTCCGGTGGAAGGGCAATCAATCTCCTGCCCCGGGGAGAGGCCCCTCTAGTCTGAGGGCTAGACTACACGGCACATAAGAAAGAACCGCCAAACACTAAAATGGCTGCCTATGCCAGAGAGAAAAACCAATTTCAAAAAATCCTCGCAATAGGCGAGATTTTCCCGTATTTTACAGCACTAAACTTAATCGACAGCGAATCAGAATAGATAATACGGGAATAACTACGTTGCTAGTCGACAAAATTCACCGTAAATGCCTCGGCGTAAAACAAATTTTAAAAATCGACTGCACAACTCAAAGGCTTCTCTGGAAAAGAACCGAACCTTCAAGGCTGAACGAGACGCCCCATCCGTGAGTCGACAAATCGAGTCTCCACGCAGGAAATTTCTCTGCGATGCTTCTCCACACTCCAATAAAAACGGACCTTTTAGGTCACGCGGAACAGATATAAAATTCCATCCAAAATCTGAATTAGATTACTTACTTCTAATTAATGACCAAAACGGGATGTCACACGGCAACCGGCGAAAGCGATGAGAGGTTTTTATTTGTTTTGAGAAAGTTTTTTATGTTTTACGCTGTTGCGGCTATTTATATTGAAAAAAAATTGAGCGAGTCTGCTAGTACTGGAAACACTGATGTGTAAACATGTCCCATGTCAATATCATCGACATGAAGATCTAATGCCACCTTAGGCCGCGTGACGCCTGAATATAGGCAAACCCTTATTTGAAATACCTAATTGATTTGCCATACTCTTGAAAATATCTGACCTGACATGTTTTGTGAAGTGGTATTGAATTAACAAAATGGAATTAAAGTAAATTTTTTCAGATTTCCTTCTCAAGGCTCCAGGATCCCCTTGAATTCCACTATGTGTTAACTGACATACCTATTAACAGTGCTAATACTATTCGTGACCTGGTATACAGTTTGACATCAAATTGTTATTATCTTCTCATGTCCAAAACACTATTTCAAGAGCCTTGAAAATGCTTGGCTTTGTATGCCGATCATCTAGAGATTTTTCTATTAATACCTTTAAGATACTGTACTGCTCTCTCGTTAGGTCTGTTCTGGAGGTCAGGAGGCTGTGTGCTGATTTGTGCTTCCTTTATAAGATTCTGAGTTCAGCATTGATTGCTCCTCAGTTCTTCAATTGGTCAACTTGAGAGCGGACGAAAGGCGTGGCCGCAACAAAGGCTTATTTTTCAATCCCTCCCATCATACAAATTGGGGCTAGAATGAATCATTGACAAGAATGGTCAGGGATGCCAATTCTGGTAATATTGACTTCCTCAATTGTTAGTCTGTAGCTGTTTTCAAATCTAGCCTAAAATCTTTTTATTGAATAATGTGATGTTATTTCGAAGTGTTGTTCCCTTTACATTTTGTTTTTACATTTTGTTTTAAATTTTATAACTTAACTGTAATCGGAGAGAATTTGCTCTGGAAATTGTAAGATGTTCATTTACTTTTTATAAATGTAACATATTGTAAAATTTCTTGTACGTTGATAAATAAATAAATAAATAAATACAATTTCATGATGATCGCTTGAGTAGTTTATGCGTGAAAGCGTTAGAAACAAACAAACACATAACCCGTTAGTCTGCTGCGAAAAGATCACGCAAGTAATCTCCTCAGGAATGGAAGCATACATCCCAAATTCCATCAAGTTACCATCAAAAGGAAAGCCCTGGTTCGATAGAAGATGCGAAAGAGCTGTGGGTAGGAAACAGCAAGCCTGCAAGTACTGGCAGCAAAATCAGACCGCTGAAAATCGCAATTATTTTGTCGAAGCGAGAAACGAATGCAAGCGTGTTATCGACGAAACTAAGGGCAAACACAATCAAAGGATCAGGAGTAAACTTTTGCAATGCCCCGGTGGCTCCAGGAATTTCTGGTCGGTAGCAAAGGCAGTAAGTAACGACTTTACAGAAACGTCTCTCCCACCTTTGACAGACGAACGTGGCATCACGGCGACTACAGCCAAGGAAAAAGCAAACATGCTCGCCAAAATGTTTTCTTCGCACTCTACCTTGGACGTCCCCCAAGGCAAGCTCTCCCCACCATATCGAACATCAACACTACCATGGCAGAAGTCAAATTTCATCACCGTGATATTCGTAAAATCCTTAAAAATCTAGATACGCAAAAGGCATCAGGACCGGACGGAATACCTGCCATCGGGTTAAAGAACCGCGCCAACGAACTAACACCCGTTTTTTCCAGGCTTTTTTCTCTGTCTTACGGAAAAGGGATTTACCCATCTTCTTGGAAAGTCGCTCGAGTGCAACCTGTTCCAAAAAAAGGCAAGAAAACCACGCCCTCAAACTATCGTCCAAGTGCCTTGCTTCCAATAATCTCCAAAGTCATGGAACGTGTAGTCAATCAGCAACTGCTCAAGTACCTCGAGAACAAGAAAATAATCAGCGATAATCAATACGGGCGTGCCTCAGGGCGCAATGCTTTCACCAACTCTGTTCCTCATCTATATTAATGACCTGCTGACCGAAATAAATAATCCTGTTTACAGTTTTGCAGATGATAGTACCCTTGTCTCCCACTTTAGATCAGAAAAACCCTTACCAGCGACTGAGACTCATCACCGCAGACAGGAGCAGATTACAGCAATTAATCAAGACCTGGAGAAAGTTCAAACTTGGGGCGACTGAAATTTGGTCCAGTTCAATGCAGCAAAGACCCAAGCAGCCACGTTTACCAAGAGGTCCAATACAGCGGGCCCTGACATCATTATGGCAGGGTCGACCATTCCTTCATCCTCGTCAATCGGACTGCTGGGTATCTCGGTCAACAGCAATATGTTCTGGCATGACCACGTTGCTAACATCGCAAAATCAGAAGCTTGGTGCGCTATTTCGCAACAAAAAACTCTATACACCGCAGCAGTTGCTCTTGCTCTACAAAGCGCAAAGAAGACCGTGCTTAGAATATTGCTCTCATATCTGGGGTGCCGCACCAAAGCACACCCTAAAGCTGCTGGATTCCATTCAGAAGAGAGCTGTGCGTCTCGTCGGCGACCCGGAGTTGACCCGGAATCTAGATAGTCTGGAACACCGCAGACATGTAGCCGAGATATATCTGTTTTACAGATACTTTCACGGCAGATGTTCCCAGGATTTGGTCCGCCTCATCCCGCCCGTGACAGCTCCTGTCAAACAGTCACGACAGACGGCAAGAGCGCACCAGTTCGTCGTACAACTGGAAACACAAGAACTCCTTTGTCTGGCGCACTGCATCACTGTGGAACTCACTCCCAAGACATCTGTTTCCCACTAATTACAACTTACAAATATTCAAGAGCCGTGTCAATCAACATCTTCGCACACACACCGCTCGTCGAGCGCCATAGGGTCTCCCTTTAGTGTGTGTGCCACTGCCATAAAAAAAAAGGACATAGGACGCTTTAAGCTTTTACCCGCGGCTTCGCTCCCGTTGATTTTTACGGTTAGTTCTAATCCTATTTTTGATGTGTAAACATCTTACGCGGCGGTATGAGGATAAATCTCGGCAAATGGGACGGAAATGTGGGAACGGAAAAGTGGAGACGGAATGTGTAAACCTATGTGACATTATAACCCGTGCCCATTGAGGAGCAAGCTAATCCAGGACGGCCGCGATTGCAACGTCTCAAATGACGCTTCTAAAGAACTAGCCACTAGGGCGGTATTAGATTTTCATTGTATTATATTCGCAGTGTATTTGGATCCAGAGCACAGCTTATTTTTAATAGACGGTTGAATTTAAAATGAATTTTGCTTCAAAATCCACGACAAATTCGTCTGAAGCCACGGCTATCGTCCTGAAAAAGTCCGGAAATTTCGGATTTTTAAACAATTTTGCCATTTAAAATCGTTTTTAAACGCATTTTAGACGATAAAAAAGCATATTTTAAATTAAACGAACTGCCAAAAGTATTATTCAGATGCCCATACGTTTAAAACAATATCAATCAATTTCCAAATCAAAGGATGCCGCCGCAAGATGACTAGCTGGTAGTGAATAAGCTGTGCCCAGACGTTTAAAACAATATTGAGTCATGGCCCTCTTCTAAAATTTGCCAAATTTGGTTATTGACTTTCCCAAATCAAAGGATGCCAACCCTAGATGACTAGCTGGTAGTGAATAAGATGTGTCCGTCCATAAGTTGATGTTATTCCTGGTGGCATTAGATTTTTGTGTCGAATTTGTGCAGTGAATTAATCCATTCCGATTGAAGCGGCCAATAAGTATTATTAAAGAATCCTAACTAATATTATAAATACGAATAACTAATACTGCGATGTGTTTGTTTGTTTCTTTCTTACGCCTTCACGCATAAACTACTCAACCGATCATCATGAGATTTTGCGCAGATATTTTCAAGAGTATAGGAGATAGGACACTTTTAGCTTATATCCGCGGTTTCGCTCGTGTTCATTTTTCCGGTTAGTTTCAATTCAATTTTCCACGCGTAAACTACTTATCATGAAATTTTGTACAGATATTTTCAGGAGTATAGTAAATGACATAGGGCACTTTTAGTATTTACCCACGGCTTCGTTCGCGTTGATTATTACGGTTAGTTTTGATGTGTAAACATCTTACGGTATGAGGGTAAATCTCGGCAAATGGGGCGGCAATGTGCATGCGGACGGGGACAGAAATATGCAAACGGCTCATAACTATGCGCAGTGATTTTATGAGGGTTGCTCAAATACGTGTGCATGTCGATATAGGATATGTTTACACATCAGTGTCTCGCTCGAGTACTAACAGACTCGCTCATTTTTTTTTAAGTATCCCGTCCCCAAAATCTTATTTTATTTCCCTGCTTATTCTTGCTTAAAATTAGCAATAGCGCACTATTTGCTTTGCAAATGTAGTTCCTCCGTATTTCAAGTTGATGGTCCATTTCGTATTGAAAACAATAAAAAATTAAAATATTAATGTCGCCATTAAAAAGAATGACAACGTCTAGAGTTAATGATAAGCATTTTAAGATCCTTTACAGGCGTAGCCGACTATATCAAAATCGGCTTCTCCTATTGGTCGATCCGCATGACCCTCCGCTCGCTTCGCTCGCTACGGGGGCTCAAGAAAAGGAAACTAACCAGGTGCTAACCCAATCTAACCCAAGACATACCCAAAATCAAGAAAAAAAGCTATTTAGAAACATAATCTTTAAAAAAATAATTACAAAAAAGCAACGGGGTTCGAACCCGTGTTTTCCAGGTGAGACCCAACGATCTAAACGTCTACACCACGAGAGCTGGGTTCGGGTATTAAAATGGAGTTGGAGTGGATTTTCGGGCACGTGATATTGGAGCGTATGGTGTCCACATGTATAGTCGAACGATTCGGAGTTGTTGGACCTGGGAACGACAAATTACTGACGGACTCTAGACAGCTGTTTTCTGTTTTCGATTTTAATTTTTAGGAAAAGTCATTTTTCTAAGAGAATTCGGACACAATATTTGCTCAATTACAAATTTTATTAATGTTTTGTTACAAAGTACTAGTGATCCATCAAATATAACTGGGTTACCTGCCTCGTTTACAACAGAACAATGCGAATATTTACTTATTTCCATATTTTCATAATCTTGGACTACATATGGCCACAAAATTTGTGCATATGGCCCAAACAATATTAAAATTCTCAAGAAACAAGATACAAAATGAAAATCGAAAATTACACTTCACGCTCGATTCTCAAACTACGCAGGCCCACTCCAATATCTTCCTTCTGCGAGGTGGAACTTTTGGAGTAAACTCTTTTTACCCCACTCCGTAATAGTCGAACGCTGAAAGAACTACTCAATTTGCACGAAAAGCTTTACCCGAACGGCTGGAGTACTTTTAGTTATGCACGGAGTGAATGGCGTGAGCATCCCGAACGCGCCTAAAAGCTCTTGCGAGAAATTGATTGCATCACGAAGACATATTGTAATACGAGATGGATCGACCAATAGGAGAACCGATTTTGATATAGTCGGCTACGCCTGTAAAGGAATTTTAAATGCTAATGATAACACATATACAATGTCTATTCAGAGACGCGTTCAACACGTGTCACGAATAGTACAATGACGGGGTCTCTTGGTTAAACTTAACGCTTCCACCAATCTGCAACTGTATGTTTTATCCGTGATGACACGCCTTGCTTAGAGTGCACGGGTATAGCGCATATGATCCGGAATTGATTTACGTTAGGTGAGAAAGATGATAAAGAAAGCACTTCAGTTAAAACAATAGCAACGTCTATTGGTCAAAGACTTAATGATAAAACTTTAATAATGTCTATTGGTCAGAAATGTAATAAGATTCTATTATACTCGATTACTAAGGCGCGCATGCTTTCTCGATTTGCGGTATGTTTTTGAATTGTTTATAGGTTTTTGGTCACTGCTTTATAAATATAGTTCTTCTTAAGAGTTTTGTGTTGTGTTTTATTTAAGGTGAAAGAGCACTTTATCATCGATTTGACCTTTACTACTGCGGTTATGAAACACCTAGACTCAGCAGCCATGTGGCTAACCAAGTACTAGGTTTGGGTCACGACTAAAGGTGTAGAACCTAAGCAGCCATGTGGCTAACCTAGGAGCGGATAGAACCTGAAGCAGCTATGTAGCTAACCTAGGAGCTGGTTTTAGGTGAGACAAAAGCCTGCCGAACTGAGGGCTCTGGAGCGTATTTATATTATAAAAAGTGCTAATCATTGCTCGCTTAAGGTTCATAATCGCTCCCGTTGGTTGCTCCCATTGTTTATAGTTTGCCTTTAATGTTTATATAACAATTTCCAAGTTCAAGTTCAAACTTAGGACAGAGTGATATTTATTTAGTAGCGTATGAATTTTAGTAGATCACAATATTTGGATGAAAATTGGCGACAAAATTTTTTGGCCAATAGGAGCATCGTCGGATATCGGATGCATGGGACCCGCCTTTACATGCGACTTTTTTTCAGGAACCTCGGCCCGTATACAGGCGGATAGCGCCACAGATTCCACTTTGGTTTTAATATTGCACGCATGCACCTATCAATTGCACGAGAGGCTAAATAACAAGTTGCGATCCGTCATCCAGGGTATTATTATGGTTTTGCATGGCCCTCCGCTCGCTTCGCTCGCTACGGGGGCTCAATCAACAAGACCTAAATTAAGAAAAAAGGTAAATTAATAAAAAATCAATAAACAAAACATCTGTCGCGACCGACGGGAATCGAACCCGCAGCGCAAGAATGACAGGCAAACACTCTGCTTCCTGCACCACCGAGGCGTTGTAGAAATTTTGCTAGAACGTAGAGACATGCCCGATACATGAAGCGGCACGGATCCCACTTCGGCTTTGACATTGTAGGCATGCGCCTAGCACTTGTTTTTGTCATTGGCATGCATCAGGCATGTCTCTACATTCTAGCAAAATTTCTACAACGCCTCGGTGGTGTAGGGGGAACAGTGCTTGCCTGTCATTCCTGCGCTGCAAGTTCGATTCCCGTCGGTAGCGACAGATGTTTTGTTTATTGTTTTTTATTAATTTACCTTTTTTTCTTAATTTTGGGTTAGTTCTTGGTGATTGAGCCCCCGTAGCGAGCGGAGGTCCATGCAAAGCCATAATAATACCACGGCTGACGGATCGCAACTTGTTATTTAGCCTCTCGTGCAATTGATAGGCGCTGCGTACAATGTCAAAGTTGAATCCGTGGGGCATGAGTGTCTCGCGACAGCTTTGCTTTTGGCTGTCATCAAGATGAAAGCGTCTCCAGCGCCATCTAGTGTAGGTGGCGTTGACTCGACCGATTGCATTCGATGTCTTCGCGATGCAATCAATTTGCAGCAAGAGAGTCGTGGTCTAGATGGTTAGGCCTCCATTCGGCGACTATCTTCGGCGGCCCGGGTTCAAACCCCGTTGCTTTTTATATATTTTTTACGTTTGTTTCTAAACAGTTTTTTCTTGATTTTAGGTATGTCTTGGGTTACCTTTTGGGTTAGCCCCTGGTTAGTTTCCTTTTCTTGAGCCCCCGTAGAGAGCGGAGGGTCATGCCAAAAGTGAAATATTACTTATTTTAATACGTGTTCGTACTTTGGATGCACTTTTTACGAAATATAGAGCAGCTTGCATGTGTTTCCGCGAATACATTCACAAAGAATCCCCCTTTCTTTCTTTCGTGGTATAATGGCATCTGCTGCACATGCGCAATTTGCCAAAGAATCCCCCTTCTTTGTAGGTTTGTAACATTCGACCTTGATGGCAGCCAAAAGCAAAGCTGTCGCGAGACATTCGGCTTAGGGCTAGACGCCTGTCCCGTATCTAACCGCCGCGTAACCGAGCCCATGGTTGGTATCCTATTTCTATGGTAAACACGCCCATAATGACATGTCATATCAACACTGAAAACAGCTGATTTGCTGATTTGTTTATAACAGTTAGACTGCTTTCACGACATGTCTGTTAAAAAAGATTTTTTGCTGCTTTTAAAGCCATATTATTTACTAAATATTATTCTTAGTTTATCCTACATAGTTTTAAAAAGAATTCCTGGAGTTTGTAACTATTTGTTTAACACAGACAACTGCGAGTTTGATGGGGTAAGTTGATTTCCGGTAGGAACTTGTGACCAAATTATTTAATTCACCTATAATTTTCATAATTCTTGAATTGGTTTCAGCGTGAAACGGAGATATTGTTCTTTCTACTTATTGTAGTAGTAATGCGAACCAGGAAGTCCGGCAGTGTCAGTATGATAAATTATTTGTCATCAAGTTTTATGTACACAAAAATAGCTAATCTGATGTTATGGTTTAACGC
>JAEQML010077903.1:0-12677 GCA_016904865.1 Pissodes strobi | reverse complement strand
CCTCCATATAAAATAATATACTATTTTCTCCGATTGACAGCAAATATATCATTCAGCAAAGTATTACTTTTCCTGCCTTGGCAGCAAAGTGAGTACTTTGCTGCCTAGGCAGCAAAATGATTAGTCTCCATGGGAATAAAACGTTTGACATAAGTTGTCAAACTATAATGATTATCATATATTTAATAAATATATGATTATTATGGACATATACATTTCCATAGCGACCAACCGTTCCAACAATTGCGATTTCTATCAAATTTTGTTTTAATTTATCACTACAGGAAAAATAAAAAGATTGTGGGAATTGTAATAATTTGCAAATATACAATATACATATATCACTAAAAACAATCGGAGAAAAAATTATATGTTCAACTCGGCAGCAAAGTAGCTGAATTCCTGAACCAGCCGCGGCAGTCAATCTACTACTTTGCTGCCTAGTAAAACAAATAACTATTGTCGCGCTATGATCGTTTTGCAAAAATCAATCAAAAGAAGACCAGATATATCCATCCATCTCTTGGCAACTTTACCTAGAAGATACTAATTGTCATAGAAACAATTGTTCCAACAATGGTGTCCATGGTATATATGTCCTTGACAAAGTTACCCAGAGATAGATATATCAGACAGAATGTGCAAAGGCATCAACACAAATTGCGTCTAGTGAGACCGTTCAAAATTCCATAATTCGAACAATTAATCATTCCATCCCGGTTTTGTGCATGCGTTTGCCGCGTATTTTGAGGTTAGTAGTAGTAGTAGTAGTACAACTCTCTGTTGGCCTTTTTCTTTCGAAAATTCAGCCAGAACCGACCTCTATCCGGCTTAGTAAGAGCTGGGGCGACCCATCCCAGATTAGTTACACCTGATGGATAGAGATACTATTTTTAGAGGACCCAGTATGTCGAGTGTGTACCCCTGGGCCTCCGACTTGTACATGCACGGCTTGTTTTAAGGTTCGAACACCACCGGCTGGACATTCACACACATTTAAATCTTGTACATGCACGGGGCCTAACCCCCGGCTGGACGTCCGAATCTTATTCGGGGAATCTGCACAGCCCCTGAAAGCCCCATGTGCCCCCAAACTAACATATATGTATATGAAGCTGGAACAAAATGGCCGATACCCGACACGTGCACACTCGACCGAAGACGAATCGGAAGTCATTTTGAGGTTAGATATGGAATATAATATATGGAATATAATATATGGAATATAATATACTCGCGGAAACACATGAAAGCTGCTATATATCCACTATAATACGGCTCTTAACCCAAATTTCTTATCATTAAACTAATATTTCACTTCACGCATGGCACTCCGCTCGCTACGGGGGCTCAACGAACAGGAACTAACCAGAACTACTCCAAGGCATTCACAAAATTAAAAAAAATGCAGTACGATATTCCAATCTTACATCTTTTCCAACAACGACTCACACAACAATTATTTACAGGTAGTATTTGTACTTAAATCCAATCGGGGAACAGCAGTAAGGTATTCAATCACAACACCTGGGCAAACGCATGCACAACACCGGAATGGAATTATTGATAATTGTTCGAATGATGGAATCTTAAACGCTCTCCCTAGACGCAAATGCAAACACAGCTTATGTTACATGTTACAGAAGCGTTGTACCAATAAGGCGAAATCATTTTTGATCGGCTGATCGGTGTTTTTGATGAATGAAGAGGTGAATGAAGATGAAATGGTTAACACCGACCATAGAAAAAGGAAAAAGGTTATAGTGACACCGACTGGTTATGCCGATTGATCTAGAAAGGAAACAGCGAGGATAATCTAATACTTTTTTATCATATAGCATGTAAATAAACAAATAATACTGCGCATATTATCGCGCAAGCCATTTATCGGTGTAGAAACCTTTCAAACAAAGTCAGTAGCGGCGTGAAATTTAGCATAATAGATTTTTCTTTGAGGTCGAAGTCACAGCTGTGCCGTGTATTCGTGAATAACGGGAGTAGCATATCAAAATGTATTATATTGTTGGCGCACCTAGACGTTGATTTGGGGTAGTTTATTATTTTTGCGTAATCTATTAATAACATTGTAGTGTAAACCAAGTTTCTATTTATTTTCTGGTCCTACTTTAGCTTGGCTAAATTTCGGGGAGTTTGGGTTAGTTTTGCTTAACAAATAAATGCGATGAATTGGCATTGGTTATGTTACTAGTTATTTTATGTGTCGTATATACTCGCACGTGAGAAACATTCCAGTATCAATCCCAAACATCAGAACGGTTAGTTGTAGTGTTCTGCGTCGTGTCATAGTAGTTCTTGGTTACAGTGTGTATACGGCATTTATGGGTTTTATGACCGTTCGCTAACTCCGGGAGCAAAACCAATACAAATGCATATCAAAAATAAAAATAAACTGAACCGTACACCAAGTCTAGGATCAGCAACGAAGCGCACTAGATAAATGTAGTATTTGAACTTAAATCACGGCAGGAATTTGCGATAAGATATTGTAATCATGACATTTCAAATCTACCCTTCTACGGACACCGGTTATTCGCCAATCATTGATCCGAGTCCGGTAAGATTCAGGATCGATCCATATCACAGAGCGGATGATTTCAGCTAAAACTCCGACGTTGTCATCTAACACGGGAGATTAAACGTCAAACATGTCAAAAATAAAAGGAGGGATTAATCAAGGACAATAAACAAGAGAGGATGGTTAGATCAGCCGGATTTTTTCAGTGACAGCTGCTCTGTCGTTACGTAGCCACGCGCATAGTTTGGCGTGAAAGGCTTAACATACATATGGCAGAACTTATTATTTATACCGTGCATATGGCAAATACGTACGGGCAAGTCTATTTTTCATGTTTAGAGTTTATACAAATGTGTTTAAACTCAAAATTTTAATTGTATAATAAAATTAAACTATTTCTTATAAAATTACCATGATTTTTTTTTTATTAATGGAAAATATTTTTTTTCAAGCTTTATGTTCAAACAAACCTTGATACGGCAAAAGTAAATAGAAGTATAACGATTCGGGGATTATTAAATCTTGTATGAAAAGTATCCTTAAGAGTATGATGAGTAATATGAGTTTATGAGAGAAAAATAGATAAAAATAAAATAAAATCTGACAACTCTTTTATACACTGTGGGCCAAAAAAGTATGCATAATTTGGAAAAGCTTAATGATTGCTTCTCAGAAATTCTTATTCTATATGGACGTTAGTGCACAAAGAATAAATAATTTTAACCAGGGTGCGCGAAAAATAAAAATATGTTACGTTCTAAAACATATTTTTTGAGACTGCAGATGTGAAATACACACGAGAAAGCTATACGTTTATCCATATGAGATACATGCTTCTTTCGTGTTCTGTGGATACATGTACGATTTAGAAAAAGCTGGTACAAATCTTAAAACTGTTTCTATTTTTGACACCATCAGTTTAATGGTCTACACTCTACAATGTATGATAATATTAAGTTTAGGTATTATATAATATACACGGAGTACCACAGGGTTCTATCCTAGAACCAATTCAACTTGTTTCTGAATGACCTTATGTAAGATGTATCTGAAAAGGCAGCTGGCACAACATGTATTATTGGTGACTAGAACTATGAAAATTTAAAAACTAAAACAGTGAAAGTATTCAGCGAATTGACACACTGCAACACTGGTATAATGCAAATAAATTAAAACTCATTTTCATTAAAAATAAAACGAATTATATTTTATTCAAGAAACGGAACATCACACACATACATCAATAATATACACCTAAATACTAAAACCACTCTGAGTAACCTAGCAGAGATCAAAATCCCTCTGGACTTACTGTTGATAATGAACTTCGGTACAAATCACACATTACTGAGTTGAAGCATAAACTGAACTCAATTTGTTACTCTATCCGTCTATTGCAACACGTCTCCCACAGTGCTTCAAATAGTAAGTATACTTACTTTCACTCTAAAATGTGCTACACAATTAAGTCCTGGAGAGGTGAGAGTGGAATAATGAATATATAAGCTACAACCGAGAACCTCATGTAAACAGTATTTTAAAAGTAATAATATATGACCCTCAAATCTTGTTACTTATATAAAACTCTGCAAATGACACACAATAGAATTCGAAAATAATCCCTATAATCTCCTTAAAGATCTCATTATTTGACCTATCTTTCCCATTTCAACTAAATTGTTAAAAAGTACATATTACAGAGGTGTTATCATATACAACCTTCTTCCCACAAACATCGAAAACACTAGTATAAATCCATTTAAAAGAGAGGTGAAAAAATTACAACAAAGGGCGCCTATTATTTTTCTGCACGAGTTCGAGTCTCATCTCTAACAGTATTGATTTGGTTGGGCTTTGTATGTTTATATGCACAGGCACAATACATGTTCCACAATTTCAGTATTAATGTTAATTCTACGTTCTCAATATACAGCAACGTAGATTTTAATCTTAAGTAATCTGTTGTAATTTATACATACTGTCTAAAGCACCAAAAATATATTATACATTTAATTTTAAGTTAACTTTTATATTTTACATATACTGTCTAATGCACCTTAACTAAGTATATTATAGATTTAATCTTAAGTTAACTTTTATATTTTATACATACTGTCTAAAGCACCTTAACTATACTATACATTTAATCTTAAGTTAACTTATTTTTATACTATTTTAACTATAGTGTCTAAAACACAAATGTGCGAAAATGGACAATAAACGAACATCATTATTATTATATAGTAACCAGCAAAAATTTTGCACCATACAAAAATCAATGAATTTAAAAAATTGTACACGAAAAGTCAAAAGTACAATGTGGTGCAAATTTTAGCAAGAATAAAAAATTCAGGACTACTTGTTTTATTTAGCGCATCTAACAGTTAATATTTTTGGTATACACAAATATAAGACCGGCAAAGCATTCGTCTATATTTACCTTGAATGTATCGCCACTCGCCAGTAAGGGACCAAGCATTTTGGAGGCTTATGGACTGGAAAATGATTCTATCACATAATAGTTAAGGCATGGGCAAAAATGGATGCAAGTCACTGGATAAGGATAATATTTGAACTTAATTGACGTCGGAAAACGACAGTAAAATATTGCATCGGACGCAAATAAATTGACGCAGGTTCCAAATTAGACGATCATGAAAATAACGCCAGAATAATAGCCGAAATTATTGGCGCTTGCATATGGCACCCATTAGAAGCTCTCAAGCGATATCAGTCGGAAACTTTGTGTGATGATGGCGCGAAAAAATGCCTAGTAAGAAATTAATTGAGTTTCCGACAGGAGCTTTCCTCTATATTTGGAAAATCCAAACTGAAACTGACTGCTTAATTATCGAGTTAATTATTTATATCACTGTAAAGATCAATTTAACATATTTAATGCTGATATTGAACTTTCGGATAATGTATTGCAGTTTTTATAGCGCACAAACCTCTGATGGTGTACCGTTTTGATTTGCAAGACCTTAGCGGAAATTAAATGCGCGCTGCATTGTTGTTACATTTTTTCATGATATTTTGGTGAGTTAAGACATCGAATCTGATATAACGGGATACGATGTTGACAATCTAAAGTTCCATGGATAAATGCACTAACAATTTCAGAATTCTGACATATTTGTTAATGAGGGATAAAGGGAGATCCTAACGCTTAACCTTATATAACGGTGTATGATGCGTGGGGATTGACCGATATTACCGATGACAAATTGAGCCATGGGGGCTCAATTTTATTGATGTTGGAATTTTCTTGTTCCAAGATATTTGGGCGATTCTAAAAATTATTCTTTTAAAGGTTCGCCTGGGAAGTCAGCAACTAAATAAACAACAAACATGAATACCTACTTGGGGAACGGCTAAGAGGTCTGGGGGAGAAAAATCAATTAACCAAATTCTTCCAGGTAAGCGCAATTACACGGAAATGGGAAGGGGGAATTATATCAAAGAAAAAAAAAATTGGTTCTATTAATTTTGGTCACGCTTAATGCTATCCTGGTCACACTAGCTCTGATCCCAAATCAATTAAATTTTAGTAATAAAAATGTAAAAAAAAATCTAGACAGGCAATAATCGACCGAAAGTTTAAATAATGTTTTCCGAAATTCACAGCTGTTAAATAAGTCACTAGCACTTGTTTCGTCCTTGTTGTAAAGTTAAGGACATCTGGTAAATTATAGAAAAATGGGAACTATGAACTATGCCTTCTGAGAAGGGTACTTTCATCATGAAGTCATCTGGTTAAGAAAGAAATAATACATTGTAAGGGATTGCATTGCCGCAGACATGATGCGAACTCCCGAATTTTTAATTATTTAATTGCGTGCAGCTGAGTATCCCGGGTAGCGTAAACCCATTGTCCACAACACACATTCTCGCTGACGTGTGTTGAATCACACGCGGCTAGCGGCACGGATTCCACTTTGGCTTTCACATTGTCAGGCGTCATTTTCGATGCGGCGAAACGAATAATAGGTATTATTATTGCTTTGCATGGCCCTCCGCTCGCAATAAATAAAACATACGTCGCGACCGACGGGAATCGAACCCGCAGTGGAGAAATGACAGGCAAGCACTCTGCCTACTACACCACCGAGGCGTTGTAGAAGTTTTGCTAGAACGTAGAGACATGCCTGATACGTACTGATTCGTGCCGGGGTTTGTCTACGATATAGCAGACATGCATATGACAAATGCAGTGTGTTTCAACACACGTGAGTGAGAAAATGTGCTGTGCTGTACTGGACAATAGCTTTACGCTCCCGGGTGTATGATACGATAGTTGGTTGAAACTGAATCGTACGCTGTTGTGTGATGTCCGAGTGAAAGGGAATATACAGATGTATGTACAGGGTTATCCAACGAGGACTAGACAAGCCGATTTTTCGACTTTCTCTGTACTTTTATAAAAAAAAACTGAAATAGCCATTTTATGTAATTTTCTCCCGCGAATTCGGATATGTTCAGCAAAAAACAATTGAACATCAAATAAAAGTGCTAGGGGTCACTTTGATATATTTTTAAATGGGATGTCATATTTTTAGTGTGCTTTTCCGATTTCTCATATAAATTTTGATCTAAAATGATGGATTTGTAATTCAAAAACGCCTTTTTTCTTCAGTTTTAAATTCGGAAAATGTTCGTCTACCGTACGATTAATACCTGATAGATGGATACCCGTTTCACCTGTTCAACCTTTAACCTGCTTTAAAGCGGCCGTCAGTCAGACCAAATAATCATCTTTCAAATTTCTATACTATATTTTTCACGAATTAGTTACAAATAATGAAATATTCTTTAGAAGAACGACTAAGTGTAATAAAATTATATTACAAAAGTGGAGAGAATGCTCGACAAACACAAAGAACCTTTTTTGAGAGTTTCCAGAGAAACATGTCAGTAGATACAATTCTCAGAATTAAGACCCTGTTTGAAGAAAGCAAGACATTGAAAGATAAGCCAAGTCAGGTGAAAAGACAGAATAGAAGGAATCGAGCCATTGTTCAATATTTTACTATAAATCCGAAGAGTTCTATTCCGCAAGCGGTACGAGAAGTAAGGTATGGTCCAGGACTCCGGGAGTAAGCTATGGAACAGTTCACAGAACTTTAAAAAAATGTGGTCTAAAACCATATTGCACCCTTCCCGTTCAAAGAACTTCGATTTCGATTTGTTGCTTCAATGCTGATGAAAGAGCAAGATGAAGATTATAATTTATATAATAAAATTCTATGGACTGACGAAGCGTCATTTACAACATCGGGGGTATCATCATCATCATCATCATCATCATCATCACCGGCCTGTAACTGTCCACTGTTGGATAAAGGCCTCTCCTTCTGTTTTCCATGCACCTCTGACTTTCGCCAGCTGAAACCAGTGTCGTCCTACGTGTTGTTTAATGTCATCAAGCCATCGTTTTTGGGACCTTCCCCTGCTCCGGTTAGTTTCTCTGGGTCTCCAATGAACGAGTCTTGCAGTCCATCGATCACAGTCCTGTCTAGCCACATGTCCAACCCACTGCCATTTCATGTGTGCGATGCGCTCGATAATATCTGTTATCCTGGTGCTGTCTCGGATGTCCTCATTTCTTATTCTTTGTCTAAGAGTTACTCCCAGCATTCTTCTCTCCATAGCTCTTTGCGATAGTTGCAGTCTCCAGTCCATAAGTAGCCACGGGCAAAACACAGGCATCGTACATTTTTCTTTTTAGACACACAGGAATGGTTTGGTTTTTAAAAATGCAATTTAGGCGACCGAAAGCACACCAGGATAGTCCAATTCTTCTTGTTATCTATGCGGTCTGGTTTTCTCTTCCAAGTTTTAGTGAGTGTCCAAGGTAGACATATTGGTCAACATTTTCAATTATCTGATTGTCGATTATTATTTGTATGTTAGTTTGGGTCATAATTTTTGTTTTGTTCAAGTAAATTTTTAGATGCTTGGTTTAATTGATGCAACATACTTGTCAGTTCATCAGCATCGGTACTTATTAGGACAATATCATCGGCAAACCTCAGATGATTTAAGTATGAGCCGTCGATCTTAATTCCTTTATTCTCCCACTCTAAGTTTTTAAAGATATCTTCCAATGCCGCTGTAAATAACTTTGGCGACATGGTATCACCCTGGCGTACCCCTCTGCTAATTTTAATTTCTTCGGTCTTGGTGTCCGGGTCGATCTGGACCTGTAGCGTTGTGTTTTTATAAATATTTTCTATTAAGTCGGAATATCTGGTGTCAATTCTAGCTGCATCTAAAGATCTTAGGAATGCCCACGTTTCAATAGTGTCGAACGCTTTCTGGAAGTCTACAAACGCTAAGTGTATTTGGATATTATACTCATTTGCTTTTTCAATCAGAAGTTTCATGGATTGCAAATGATCTATAGTGCTGAAACCTCGTCGAAATTTTACCACTGTGTCTCCGCATATTTTCAACATCTCACTCGTTATTCTATCTTCGCTCGGAGCCCTGTTATTTTTCATTTGCTGTAGTGCTGAGCGGATTTTCGGTTGGCTTTGGAACGTTTGACGAATACAGATTTTTATAGAACTCCTCTACCACCCTAACAATCTGTGGTCTATCGGAGATAATTACGCCTCTTTCATTTTTTATTTTTGTTATTTTTTGTCTGCCTGTTGAGATTTCCGCTCTAAGTACACGCATATTGGCATTGTTTTCGATTGTTTGTTTTATTATCCTTGTATTATATGCCCTAATATCCTTTCGAATTTCCCTTCGAACGGTTTTATTCAAGTTGGCATATTCAACTGAATATGCACTTCAGTTGAATCGGGGGTATACAAGACCATTATTTTATCGTGGCTCTTTAACAGGCCAAAGATACCTCCAGTTTCTTCAAAACGATATCGAGGATTTCTTGGAAATATTGGCATTGCAAGTGGCCGTAGCCACCAAATACCCCGATATCACGCCAATGGATGCATTTTATGGGGTCATTTAAAAAATGTGTTGTATCAACAACCGAACAGGTGTCTCGAGGATATTCAGCAAAAAATTATAAATAAAATTAATAGACTTAACCAGGACCAAAATATTGTAAGAGATTCCTTGGAGAGACTGAAAAGGAGGCATCGGTCGTGTTTCGAAAATAATGGAGGACACATCGAACAAATATTATATTATTGAGATTAAAGTTATTAAGTTATTAAGTTAGTTTATAGTTTTTTTCTAATATGTCATACTGTTTTTATACGTAAACAATAATATATTTGCAAAAAACTACCATTCTTTGTAACCAATTCGTGAAAAATATAGTATAGAAATTTGAAGGCTGATTATTTGGTCTGACTGACGGCCGCTTTAAAGCAGGTTAGAGGTTGAACAGGTGAAACGGTTATCCATCTATCAGGTATTAATCGTACGGTAGACGAACATTTTCCGAATTTAAAACTGAAGAAAAAAGGGGTTTTTGAATTAAAAATCCATCATTTTAGATCAAAATTTATATGAGAAATCGGATAAGCACATTAAAAATATGGCATCCCATTTAAAAAAACATCAATGTGGCCCCTAGCACTTTTATTTGATGTTCAATTGTTTTTTGCTGAACATATCCGAATTCGCGGGAGAAAATTACATAAGATGGCTATTTCAGTTTTTTTTTCATAAAAGTACAGGGAAAGTCAAAAAATCGCCTTGTCTAGTCCTCGTTGGATAACCCTGTACACGCGAATAATAATGTATTGGTAGTGAACCGATAGATTGTAGAGAGGGTAACGAGTTAAGTCAATGATTAATTGACAAAATCCATGGATGTCCGACAGGAGTTGTTAGGAACTGTGTGTCCGCTCCTGGACCGTTGTCTTTCGGCTTGCCTTGGTGTTTAATAATTATATTAATATATTGCTTTACTTGTTTCCCATTTTAAAATATTCGTTATTGTCGTAACCACTGTTACGTTAAGTTCTAAACAAATATAATATTATGAGAAGAGAACAATGCGATAATTATTAGATACAACGTACCACATCCACTTAAGACCACACGATAGAAGTGAACACTTCAACAAGCGGAGTAATCGTTTGTTAGAATTTCGATCCGAGTTTTCGTTGCAGAGATACAGGCGAAAAAAACGTTTTTTTTTTCAAAATCCCCCCCTTAAATTAGAGCGAAAGTCCCCAACAAAGAAAAAACACAAAACATTTTTGCGTTTCCAAACTCTAAAAGAACTTGGGAGCTACTAACTACACAACGTTAATTGATGGGTCCAAAGTAGGTTTGTAAAGATAGTACGATCACGTGTCTGACTGCCGACTTTAATAAGGTAATACCAAAGTATATGTAAACTAGTAAGTTCACTCAGCGGTAAATCCTTTGATGTAATTCAGCCACATTCTTTTATATCAAGTGACAACTGGAGATGACCGATGCGCTGCGTAAGTGTCCGATTGATTCGCGTGGCTTTCTCTAGTCAGAGATGCATTTAGGAGATTGTATGGACTCGTACCGAAAGACCTACTGAACGCCGGCCGGGTGAAAAATCAAGTGAAACTGAGCAAAGTTGTAAAAATATTTTCATAGAAGGAAATTGAAAAAAAAACATTGCTATACGGGGTGTCATTTTTAGATGATACCACTGTTGCTATCTCAGAATCTAACAAGAATTTAACAACACTGCAAATCGATCTTGAAAAGGCATCACCATCAATAATGGCAACTTTCTAATTTAATCAACTTTGTAGCTTTGAGCGTTTCAAAGATAGCAATAATAGTGGATTACCTAAAATATATTTAAAAATATATAATAATATAATACTTCGGAATCTCATTTTTACTACACTTCTTTGTTACCTTGGAATTGATTGCCTTTGGCTCCACAAATGATTAAACTTGGTTTGAACTTTGAACTGTTATAGAGCCACTTCGGCCCAGACTCAAGGATGTAAACTGCACAAGTGCAAGCTTAGTGACCCTAATGAAATGTGTACCTATATATCGTCGATTCGATATCAAGTCGGATATCGTTTTCAAGAAAGGCAAAAAAACTAAAAATGAAAATGGTTAGCAAACACAATAAAACAGTAAAAAGCTTTTGCAGATTGTCAGTTCAAAGCCTGACAATCTGCAAGAGCTTTTTACTGTGTTATCGTGTTTGCTATCCGAAAGTTGAATCGACGACTATACCAAAGTAACCAAATCTACTAAAATTGATTATAAAGTATCTGAACCGGTTCCCGGTTCTAATGACTAAAATAGGTTGAAACTAAGTGAAACTAACCAAAAGTTGATTGAACGACTAACCGGATTACGTTGGTTAGTTCGGGTTAATCGTCGATTCAACTTTCGGTTAGTTTCTCAACATATTTCAATCATTAGAACCGGTTCTAAGACGTTATAATCAATTTTAATAGATGTTATTAGTTGGGTTAGTCACCAAATCAACTTTCGGTTAGTTTCTCTTAGCCTTAACTTATTTTAGATATTTTAACCGGTTCCGATACGTAATAAACAATTTTAATAGATCTGGTTACTTTGGATTAGTCATCCAATCAACTTGCGATAAACCTAAGGCAGTTTCAACTTATTTTAGTCATTTGAACCGGTTCGGATACGTTATAATCAATTTTAATAGGTTTGGTTAGTTTGGGTTAGTTGTTGATTCATCTTTCGGTTAGTTTCACTTATTCTCAACTTATTTTAGTTATTTAAAGCGGTTCCGATACGTTATAATAAATCCTAATAGATTTGGTTAGTTTGGGCTAGTCGTCCAATCAACTTTCGATTAGCTTCACATAGTTTCAATGTATTTTAGTCATTTGAACCGGTTCCGATACGTTATAATCAATTTCAATAAATTTGGTTAGTTTGGGTTAGTTTGGGGACGACTACAATCAACTTTCGACTAGCTTCACTTAGTTTCAACTTATTTTAGTCATTTGAACCAGTTCCGATACGTTATAATCTATTTTAATAGGTTTGGTTCGTTTGGGTTAGTCGTTGATTCATCTTTTGGTTAGTTTCACTTATTCTCAACTTATTTTAGTCATTTAATGCGGTTCCGATACGTTATATTAAATTTCAATAGATTTGGTTAGTTTGGGGGCGACTACAAGCAACTTTCGACTAGCTTCACTTAGTTTCAACTTATTTTAGTCATTTG